>JACCIB010000690.1:0-101254 GCA_018906965.1 Philotrypesis tridentata
CAGACACAAGCAATTATTTTTAATGCAACCCACCTAATTCGGTAAACGTTTAGAAAACTGTAATCGAATTCAAACTTTATGAAAACCTGTAAAAAATAGTGTCAGTAAAGTTGTGGTATCCCCTGTATGACTTTCACATAAATACTTACACGGTTGACATCATAAATTTAGTGTCAATATTGAATAGTGTCATTTAGCAAACAAGTTATAGTTTATTAAATATATTCTAAATTGAGTTCTATTGAGTTCTATTGAGTTCTATTCTAAATTGAATTGAGTCATTTAGCAAACAAGTTATAGTTTATTAAATATATTCTAAATTTATAGCTTTTAAGGTAAGATGTATTTAAAGCAATCAGCTACTAACGTAGTGTTTATTTATGAACTACAATATATACACTAGAGTGACCTAACCAGGCATGGCAAAAAAATTCCATTCCGTTATGATCTGTTAAATGTATATAGATAATATAAATTGTCAAGCCAGTCACTTAGAGGGATAATCTAAAAATTTTCCAGTTGATACGGCTCAGCAGTTTTGAATTATTGAATTTTGAATTCTAATCTCTGATTATCTCAATACTGCTAAACTGTACCATCTTCAAAAGTCTTATACTATCCCTCTAAGTAGTGGGCTTGAAAACTTGTATGATCTTTTAACCTTTTAGGAAAAGAGACGCTCAACCCACATTCTGGAAACTGCCTGAACTCTGGCATTCTGAAAATAAAATAACTATTTTTGAATTGAGTAAATCAATCAGAGGGATAGCATATGAAATTTAAAGTTAATCGTCTAGACCAATTTTTAGCTCTTCGATTATGAATGCCTTATATGATGATTATTTTGAAATTGGTCTATATGGTAAACTTCAAATTTCTCATGATATCCCTCTGATTGGTATGTTTAACGAAAACTTAGTTATTTTTAATTTTCAGAGTGACCAAAATGCTTCTGAGTGATTCTACGTATAAACCTTTTAAGCCTTAAAAACAAGTGTTCAACTTGATCGATCATCAATATCGAAGACACAAACATTTGAAAAGATAGCTTAACTCATTATAAAAGAACCTGTGAAAGTCCCAGAATATCACAGGTCTTGGTTTCTCTGTGAGAAATAAATATAACAGCTCATTTATTAAAAAGCACGAGTTTATTAACAATGACTTGTTAAAAAAATGTAGGTAAAACAGTGAAATATTAGCGTAATCCAGAGAAATTTTGTTGCACGACATTATAAAAATACTATAGAATATCCGTATACATTCAGTTTTAACATTTACAATAATTAAAATAAACTAATCAAGAATTTATACTTTGAAAAGCGCACCCGGGTGCCATATACTCCATATGTAATAGTTTCAAGGATATTTGACTTATATAAAAGTCAATAAACCATGAATTATAATCAATACATCCATGCTCATTAATCATTTTATTTAGTTTCATTTAAAAATAAATTTTAAAAAATATTTTGAAGACAGAGCAAATTAAGCTCTAGCAGAAGGAACTATCTTTCCATCTCTCTCTAATAAATGCAAAAATGTACCAAAATTAGACTTTGGAACAATTTAAAAAAATTTTTAGGAAATATTGACGGTAATTGAAAAACAAAATAAAACACTTTCTCTAGCTATTCATAAGAATCCCTTTCGACGAACAGCCTGAGAGTCTACCTCCCAGGAGACGATAGGAAAAGTTATAAACTATTCATATATACTTAAACAACTTAGAAACTTTCATGCATGAGCGATGCATATTCTTGACACTTCACTAGCTTCTCACAATAGAAAATAATTTTTTCCTTTTATAAACTGAATATTCTCTGAACCAAGAAAATAAAACACTTTTACTATCTATTCATAAGAATTCTTTTTGACGTACAGCCTCAGAGTCTATCTCCCAGGAGACGATAGGAAAAGTTAACATAAGCACTTCCACAATTGTAGAAACTTTCTTGCGTGGAAGATTGAATATAATCGTAACACTCAACCAACTTGTCACATCACAAGAAAATTATATAAACAGGAAATTCTGTATAAATTTTCTTTGATTCTTGAACCATAAAAATACAACACTTTCACTAACTTCTCATCAGGATCCTTTTCCACGAATAGCCTGAGAGTCTACCTCCCAGGAGACGATAGTAAAAGTTATGAATTATTCATACACACTTAAACAACTTAGAAACTTTCATGCATGAGTGATGCATATTCTTGACACTTCACTAGCTTCTCACAATACAAGACAATTTTTTCCTTATATAAACTGAATATTCTCTGAACCAAGAAAATAAAACACTTTTACTATCTATTCATAAGAATTCTTTTCGACGTACAGCCTCAGAGTCTATCTCCCAGGAGACGATAGGAAAAGTTAACATAAGCATTTCCACAATTGTAGAAACTTTCTTGCGTGGAAGATTGAATATAATCGTAACACTCAACCAACTTGTCACATCACAAGAAAATTATATAAACAGGAAATTCTGTATAAATTTTCTTTGATTCTTGAACCATAAAAATACAACACTTTCACTAACTTCTCATCAGGATCCTTTTCCACGAATAGCCTGAGAGTCTACCTCCCAGGAGACGATAGTAAAAGTTATGAATAATTCATACACACTTAAACAACTTAGAAACTTTCATGCATGAGTGATGCATATTCTTGACACTTCACTAGCTTCTCACAATACAAGACAATTTTTTCCTTATATAAACTGAATATTCTCTGAACCAAGAAAATAAAACACTTTTACTATCTATTCATAAGAATTCTTTTCGACGTACAGCCTCAGAGTCTATCTCCCAGGAGACGATAGGAAAAGTTAACATAAGCATTTCCACAATTGTAGAAACTTTCTTGTGTGGAGGATTGAATATAATCGTAACAATCAACCAACTTGTCACATCACAAGAAAATTATATAAACAGGAAATTCTGTATAAATTTTCTTTGATTCTTGGACGATGAAAATACAACACTTTCACAAGCTTCTCATCAGGATCCCTTTCGACGAATAGCCTGAGAGTCTACCTCCCAGGAGACGATAGGAAAAGTTATGAATTATTCATATACACTTAAACAACTTAGAAACTTTCATGCATGAGCGATGCATATTCTTGACACTTCACTAGCTTCTCACAATACAAGACAATTTTTTCCTTATACTGAATATTCTCTATGTTAAAACTTTCTTCGATTCTTGAACCAAGACAATAAAACACACTAGCTATTTGTAAGGATCCCTTTCGATGTATAGCCTGAGAGTCTATCTCCCAGGAGACGATAGGAACATTTAATAATTGTTCATAAGCACTTTCACAATTGTAGAAACTTTCTTGCGTGGAAGATTGAATATAATCCTAACACTTAACCAACTTGTCACATCACAAGAAAATTATATAAACTGGAAATTCTGTATAAATTTTCTTTGATTCTTGGATGATGAAAATACAACACTGTCACTAGCTTCTCATCAGGATCCCTTTCGACGAATAGCCTCAGAGTCTACCTCCCTGGAGACGATAGAAAAAATTACACATCCACTTCAAGAATGTAGAAACTTGCTTGAAAGGTGAACCCAGGAGACGATAGAAAAAGTTACATATTCACTTCAACAACGTAAACTTTCTTGAAAGATGAATTCTTAACACTTTACTAGCTGCCACATCACAGAATAGTTATTTCTTGATATAATCTAATAGTAAAAAAACCTGAAAAATAAAAGGATATATTTTAACAAAGAATCAGTTCATGAATCTTTCATGTATTGTATATTTAAAAAAAAAAGTACAACTAAATACTTATCTAATTTGAGGCTATTAGTCTTGTTTGTAAAAATTTTTCATAATTATATCTGTCAGTTTTTAAATATTTCATCAAACCCAGCTTTATAAATTGCATATTATGTTGAAAATAAAATCACTTTGGTACTTTATTTTGTACAATACTTATTTTTCTTTAACACTGCATATGTGTTATTGTATTGAAAAATCAAAAAATGTGAATACACTATCGTCTGCTCTTCTGTACACTTGATGAACTGTATAGATGCAAGCAATAGTATACGTAGAGCTGACGTCACGAACTATGACGTACTTCCGGGGAGAACATTTTTCGCCACGGGAGAAGAATTTTCGCGTTGAAGAATTCGTGACCCCGAACCTTCATTTCATAATATCTTTTGATAGAAGCCATTTCACAATATATGATCCTGAAGTGATTTTGCTAGTTTTATTCCAAGCTTTCATTTGAGTGCTCATAAGCGAGAAACAAAGCTCTTAATGCGAAGAAAACCGAATGTCACATCTCCAACAGGGCCTATGAGACGTATATAGGGTCTGGCTATAGCGCCCGACGGCGGCGTATGTACTGACGTACCTTATACTTGCCATCGAGGCGCTACCTCGCCCCTTGACTCTTAATAACACTTATGCAGACAAAACCAAACTTTTATTAACATTCATACAGACAAAATAAAAATTCTTAGAGCTTACTCTAAAATTCAACATTAATTTACAAACTTCAACAATTCTTATGTAGTCGAAATTATAAGTGCTGTATTCTATACAGTTATTTAATTATGGAAATTAAAGATCTTGATAACAATTATATAGACAAAATACTAGTAGCTTTACTGCATACTCTTAAGACGTGTTGATATTATAATCGTCAGATCAACAAATAATATATCTTCTTTCCTCTTGTGAATAAGTGATCGAACACAAATACTGGAAGAATATGTGATACTTATAGATCAAGTTGGAAAACAAATAATTATGTTAGGATGAATGTCTTCTTTTACCTATTCAATGAGTTAATCACAATCACTCAAATCATGATGCTTATACATTAAGCTAAAAAATCCGAAACTCTCATGTATGAAAATATGAACGTGTAATCATTTTCGCGTTAAGGGTCGGTTGGACAGATTACCATTTCTTTAGTGTCACTTCTCTTTCGATTATCTATACCTTCGATTTGACATAAATTCTCATTTTAATTTTAAGAAAAGAAAGTTATGATATCAATAAATAAATTGGCAAGTTTTTTGTTATAAAAAGTAATTGTTTTCAAATAAAGAAATAACCGATTAAATTGAGGAAGGATTATAAATATATGTGTTCATATAAACACTCGATCAAATTGCAGCATGTGAAAAGGTGGATAGCCTGTGAAAAGGTACAGTTGAGTACAATTAAAACTTTGAATAATTGCGACTGCTGCCACGTTCTGTACATGTAATAGAATGGTATGATGTTCTTACATGACATTATCACATGACAAATGTGCCCATAATATGTAGTATCATGTTTGTCTAAAATTATTATGTAATTTAACAAAATTGCTTCGCATCATGAAAACTTTTTCATTTATTTATGGAAGCTACGAGCGGATGTACAATCTACTCTACTTAGTAATTCAGTAAATGTATTGCTATCCTTATTTCATTAAAAATCTATGTCCAGGACGATTATATACAATTATATATGAGATTAAAATTCTGTTGATTTACATACATTTAAAAAAAACAGGAACAAATTCTATCATGTAGATCGCAATTTTTTGACGGAAAAACTTGCCGCCCCGTCCTATCATAGATAATCGATGAACCACTAAATGTCAGTGTAATTAACAATATCATAGAATTTTTAATATAGTTAATTTATCGTCCTATTATCCTATAATGGGTACTACTCAAATCATTATATTAAACTGTGAGACCAATGGCTTCAAATAATAATAAACAATGGAATTCAATTTTTTAATTAAGTAAAGATTTTAATTAAGTAAAGATTTAAAACTAAAAGCTGTAAACTACATAAATGTAAGGGCCGAATTTGTCTTATTCGGGCCGCTTGGGTTCGTACAAATAATTATTTTTATTTGGGAAGCTATCTTTGATCGGGATCTTTAATTGCAAAATTGTAATTGTAAATAAACGAATTTAAAAGAGGGGTTGTGTCGATGGCCCTTTTTCTGGTCCTCTAATGCCTCTTACCTCGATCTACATATGCTAAGTCCGTGATTGTGGACTCTGCCTATATTGAAGGACGCTAAATTAATTCTGCGGACAAGTTTACTAAAAATGCGGACGCGAGCAGAATCGCGGACTGGCCGTAGAGCGTATACAGCTTTACTGTGCAGACGCGAGTATGTCCGCGCGCGCTACTCCGTAAGACCAACGTTGGCTGTTTGTCCGCGGACGAAATGCTGGTATATGCGGATACGAGTATGTCCGCGAGCGCTGCTTCGTATGACTTAATGCTGGCTGGTAGTCCGCGGACACGATGTTGGAACTGCGGACACTCTGCTGATGGTGGTTGGGCGTTTCGTCAGAGTCTGCGGACGTCTTACATGCTTATGACCTGTCTTTAGCTTATAAGGGCTTGTTAGTAGATGAAAGGGCGTCTGTTAGTTAAATAAATTGTTCGCCTTTATTTTATTTCTATTTCTTTGTTATATTCTTTTTTTTTATTGGGCGTGCAGGCAGAATCATCAGGATATAAAAAAGGGCTCGTTTCACTTATAGATGTTTCCTACTAGTCTAAGGTCGTGTTTCTTTTTACAATTTTCATTTATACCCGCGTTCTTAAAATGTGTTATAACTAACTTACTTTTACACACGCGCCGTTGATCAAAGCGTCCTTCCTTCTCTAGCGAGTGCTTAATTCTTATAGTACACGAGCTTGTCGTGGCAAGGGTTTTTACTTAATTAAGCTGCGGCTTCACCCACTCACGCCAGATATGATTGGCGGTCCTTCTTTCGCAGTGTACTTCAGTCGTGATGTACCTTCCACCGGAGCAAATATGCCAGCTTGCCTGCAGAGTTCGGTAGATTTCTAGGCCCCCGATAGCGTACAGGTAGTACCTTGACACCCTCTTACGGTCTCGTGTAAATCCTTCTGAAGCATCTTCAAGTAGACGGCTAGTCTTCAGCGGCAAGTCGTAATGACGAGGTTAGACGCACGCCGACTCCTGGTCTGGTCGTAAAAGGTGCTGCGCTGATGGAGTCGAGGGTTTATAAAGACTCGACCTCCGATCAGACGGTAGCTTAACAATTTAATTGTGGGGATACCCGCAGCCAATCAACACTCGCCACCGAAAGAAGGATTACAAAAGTATAAACGCGGCGACACATATGAAAATGCTGAGCTGATCTTAAAACGCCCGGAACCCGGTCATACCATTGCTCAACCAGCACACGAGGCTGGTATATTGCAATATAACTACCGTCAGCGTACTCACACACACCCACACAAGTCGTACGTTACACATGTCGAAATCAATGATTAGTCAATCAATCGCGGGACCTTACACCTCCCCCGTTAGAATATTCACGCCCTCGGCAATGGAAGCTGGCGCAAAAATAAAAAGATTCCGCAATTGATGTACAAACAAAAGAAAATAAAATAGTCATACTCAATGGTTTTTAACGGAGATGGTCTTCTTCTTCAATCGCTTCTTGATCCTGCAGATCCTACACTCGTAAGGAATCCGGCCGACGCATGCTCCATTAGCCCAGTTGGTCCGACAGACTACACAGAGCAACCAATTCACCCCGTCCTCTTTGCCTTTATACCAGCAATCACCTCTGCAGTCGGTGCAGCTAGTAAAGAGAGACGGTATCTGCGCGAAAGATGGAATATTGGCTGAAATATCCAGTCTGTCAAGAACCACCTTAGGATATTTAGCAGCTTCAGCCTGCTTCTTCTTCCGTGCTTCGGCTTTCCTCAACCTGTCCTTCTCGCGTCTCTTCAGGATCTTTTCTTCAGCTGTTAGATTTATTTCCGTGACCATCTTCTTTTCGTTTTTCTTCCCTTTCGATTTAATAGAGACGGAAGTTGTCGGTATTCGGTACTCTATACCTCGTTGGGCTGGATACTTACACCAAAATACTTTGATAAAGTTAAGTATATCCATGGTAGTAGGACCTGGTGTAGTAATTCGGACGATCACGACTCTCAATTCTAGTCGTTGTCGTTTGAGCGGACACTTCTTCTTGCCCGCGAACGAAATCGCGGACTTGGCCTCTATGTTTTTCCGTTTACGCGGACACGATCGCTTGTCCGCGCACGAAACCGCGGACACATGTGCCGATGTCCCACTCTTGATAATATCGCGGACTGGAAAATTCGTCCGCGCATCATCAACACTGGAGGTTGCAGTTGGCGGTCGACGCTCCAGATTTGAAACTGCTGACACTACACCTAGCCCCGCAACGGTTAATGAACTCGTAGTCGCACACTGGTTATTCACTGTTCTCCTCAATTTATTTCTTCTAGAAATTATAGAACTTTTTGCTTTATTTTCAACAATAACATTACTACCACTACTGCACATACTATTAACTAATTTCCAATAATTAGCTTGCGCGATCTTTACTTCTTCTTGCGCTCGATCTAGCTGGTCCAGAGCTCTTTTAAGTACTAGCTCTGCAATACTTAAAACACTTGAACGGAGGACAGGATACATGGTAATAATGTTTAATTAATCCTTTTTATACACACACAAAATTCGAAAACACAGTAGCAAAACCAGTGTATACAGCGCGAGTACAAATTCATTAATGATTCGTGGCAGGCTCGAACGACCGAAACTTCAACGCAGCTGCACCTCCCGGCTTACCGATATCCATTAATGTGGCTCCGAGTTCACGCGGGGCAGCACCTCCCGGGTTACCGACTCCTCTATTATGAAACATGCGGACTTCGTGTTCCTCTTGCTGAACTCGTAATGGCCATTTTCGAAACAATGCTAATATACATTAGATATGAGACACACATGATTTTTGATTTAACGTTGAAGCCATAATTATTAATCTATGACAATAAAATTTATATGTATCCCCTCCCAATAACAAAGAGCAAAACTATCATAATGTTAAATAAACAAATTAACAACTTTTAGGACTAACTTCTAAAATAATACAAATTTTCAAATTTTGACAAGCTACCGATGATCGGCACCCTTTATAGACTTGCGGAGCGAAAGTGACCTCTTACTGAACAATTGCTATAAGTCAGAAACTTACAGTCAGAAATTGTTATTTTGATACCTAATTTGTTAATTAGACTTGAACTTGACCCCCATGAAAAGAAAATTCGGAATTTGTTAATAATAAAGAAATTTTCTTAATAATGGTCAGATCGAAACCAGACCACTTTGTAATTTTACAATTAGGCATAGGCTTCCAACGTATCAAAAAACATTTACAAAATATTAATAAACTAAAAAGTTATAAATTTAACAATTAAAAATTTTTGACTTTTACAAAAATTTTCCTGATAGTACCGTTCTATGGACTTAAGCGCATCCGAATCCAATGAGTGAAAATTTCGAAAAATATAAGCTCAAACCTCCCCGGAATAACCGCTTATGTCCCCAGAACAGTATTACACATACATATAAAGCATATACAAAGTCCAACTCCCAATACACAAAATACAACTCAGCACCGGTGGGGCCAACGACTTCAAGCAAACGCGCATGCATACTGCCGAGCGCCTAAGTCCAAAACTGCGGACTTGCAGATTCTTCCGCGCTCGACTAAACTCTACCATGCTTTATAACGTCAGTTGCACAATAGCTATTCCAAAATCCGCATCCGTTTATTCACACAGTAAAAGAGAACATGGAACTAACAAAATCAATTTATTTATTCCTACACTATTATTACCGCGTAACGTCGTTGCGCACAGTTAAAGATATTATACTATTTTACTTACAACTTTCCTTAAACAAAAACAAACAAACAAAAAAAAAACAAACTCATACATCCATACCTTGCACCGGCAAGGGAGGTGGCAAACATCTCGGTAAAAATCTACGCGGTTCCTGGATTTCTGAAGATGATGAATCCTGCAGATACAGCAACCACCTCCAGCAGACACCGATGGAATTTCTACGACTGACGATGGAATTCTTCGTCTCAGGTAATCTAAATTTTCCTCCCTTGGAAATTGTGACATTTCCAGGCGAGAGGAATCAATGGACATAGCACTTCTAACCTTATTCCGCTCCACCTTTACAGATTTAACTCTACGACCAAACACACAACTTTTACTACAGCATTTTAGCGCCAGTAGAAGCAATACCGCCAGGAGTACTGGAACCAAACATGCCGAAGTAAAATACACCGTATGTAATATCTTTTCTCTCCTTAAGGTTGAAAATTCCAAAAATTTATCCTCTATCCTCTTTAAAGTCACGGAATCTTCACTTTCCACCCAACTCCTCAATTCTCGCGAGTCCGCACTCTTCAAAGAAGACAGAGAATTGTGATACATAGATCTATAACCCTCTGTGTCCACGAGTGACAAGTTAAAGGGCAAAGATGCGTTATAAAAGAAGGTCTGATTCGTGCGAATTACGGTAATGCCAAATAAAATAGTATTACCGGACTGACCATGACATTTCTCCTTAATCGCTAATAGTCCTGTTCCCTGCAATACTACTTCAGCTTTTCTCTCGCAGTTACAGATAATACTCATCTTCAAAGCTGTAGGTAAAGAAAACAACCATTCTTGTGTACTTAACAGTTTAGTCCAAAATGGAATATTTTTGGACGAGACCGCAAACTTACACCTCTCCAAGACTTTAGAATCCGGACGAGCTAAAATCGCAAACTCGCACGAACTCTCCCCATGATTCAAATAAAACGGCAGGTTCTGAGGACAATGCAATTTGTCTACATATTTCATACAGGTATCAAGGAAACTTAGATCAGTCAATAAATACTGCTGCATGTCCTGCGATGAAATTACAAAATTCAATCAAGCTAAAAAATATTAAATTAACATTTATGTTTATATTTTAGTTTTATATCCATACTTAATAAAAAAAATAGAACTACAATTTTTATTTGAGGCTATCGTTCTCACAGTTTAACATAATATTATATTATACATAAATATTATATATAAACATATATTAAAAATTTTATGAGATTGTTGATTACACTGACATTTAGTAGTTCATCGATTATCTATGATAGGACGGGACGGCAAGTTTTTCCATAAAAAAAATTGCGTTCTACATGCTAGAATTTGTTACTGTTTTTTTTAAATGTGGGATCGATTTTTTGTATGAATTAAATCTTATATTTAATTGCAAATGATCGTCTTGGACATAGATTTTTCATGAAATAAGGATAGAAATTTACTGAATTACTAAGTAGAGTAGATTGTACATCCGCTCGTTGCTTCCATAAATAATCGAAAAAGTTTTTATAATGCGAAACAATCCTGTAATATATTATGGGTACATTTTACATGTGATAATGTCATGTAAGAACATCATTCCTATATGTACACACGGATACTATTGAACTTTGAATAATATCGAATTAGTGCTATGCTTTGCGCATGTTTGTGACCGGTCACGGAACGCTCTATTTACCGGAACCTAACCTCCCACACTAAATACGGCGTAAGAGTGATCAGTCATTAAACGTCAGCTGGAATGCGCAGGACGTGGCGGTAATCGCAGTTATTCCGACAATTCTACCGACAGTAACTTTTCACAGGCTATCCACCTTTTCACATGTCACAATTTGGTCGAGTGTTTATAATGATGAATACATATATATTTATAATCCTTCTCCGATTTAAACAATTATTTATTTATATCAACTCAATTGCTTCTTATAACAAAAACTTACCAATTTCTTTATTGATATCATAACTTTCTTTTGCTATATTAAAATTGAAATTTATGTAAAATCGAAGGTATAGAGAAGAAACACTAATGAAATGGTAGTCTGTCCAACAGATCCTTCAAGCAAAGATGTTTACGCATAAATATTGATATAGATAGATGAAAATTTCAAGTTATTCAGCTTCATGTATAAGCATCATGTTCTTTCAGTGTCTGTGATTCACTCATTTACGAGGTAAAAGAAGACACATATATTAACATAATTATTTGTTGAACTAATTAGAAATACCTTTTTAATCATTGCATTATAATCACATTTCTTATCAACCTTTACTAACGGAAAAGTAATAAACGTACACAATAAACCTGATAGAATATTATTTACATTATTATTGAAAGTTTGACTATAATTTACATAATGAAAATAGACTTATAGAATAAGCACTCTGAATTTTCACCACATAAGGGATATCGAGAGTTTAAAAATTAACTTTGATTAATATAATGAAATAACTGTAGAGATAGAGAAAACACTTAGAATTTTTGTGACATTGAGATATCAAGAGTTGCAAAATTAATCTTCAAGTTTTACATGAAGAAACGACCTTATACTTGCCAGCCTTTTACCTTGAAAAGGTTTTTTTTGGGAGGGGGGGGGGAGATTTCACTACTTTTAAAAAGTATGTAATACCTAAATTACAAAGAATAATTAACATCAACTGAACAAGTTATAAATTTAAAAATTGAAGATGGCCGCGGCAGTGGTACTAGTATTTGTCACTAGCGCCCTAGTTCTAAAAGTGTGCGCGCGTGCTCAGTCTGTGGCGTCGGTAAGTCGCTCTGTAGTCCTGGCGTTATCAACGTTACGTCTGCTATAACGTCAGTGTTTAATCTCTCGCGTGATTAACTTTGTCGCTGCTAAAGTATTTTAAAATTGTTGCTACGGGATCGAAACTCGTACTCAGGAGCAACTATGGATGGTCAGCTACTCCGAGGAGTGATTTCTTTTGGGACTTGTACACTGTGGTGATGGGGAACTTGTGCTTTCCCTTGGTCGATCATTGCTGTTTGGAATCAGATAAGTTATTTTTTCTTATTTAAATTATTGAGACTTTTTGTTGATTTAAAGCACCGGTGCTTTGTTAAAAGAATTTTGTCTTTTTGTTTTCAGGTCACTTGGTCAATACTGCTTCGAAATTTGTGTATTACGTCTTAAGAAGATTTTGACGTCTCCCCTGGAATGGCTTGCCAAAGCTAGTGCACAAGTTTTCGCTAAAGTTTTTTGTAGTGAGAAGTACAACAGTGTTGTAGAGTGTTTTAATAAACATATTTAATTAATTTACATGACTTGACTAGTGCTTTTGACTTTTTGTAGTTTTTAAATTATATATATGTGTGAATAAGTGTAAATCACTATGGTATTTTTCAATAATTATTGTGTGAATTTGTGGATCTCAAGTGTGATTTGTCGAGAACAAGCAAAAAATGGTATAGTTATTTTCACTTTTTTTCCTACACATAATAATTTTATAATAATTCACATGATAATATAATTCACATAATATAATGTTAAAGTGTTTTGTGTTGTTTGGCTCTGTTTCCCTGGATTTGAATGGACTTATTGGTGTATGTTTATGTCAGACCTATCTGATTGAGTTCGTCTTTTGGAGCAAAGGCCGTCTCTTTCAGATTGCTCTTCCTGGGTTCGACTAAGTTTTGATGTGTAAATAGTGGGTCTCAATAATTGTGCACATTGAATTTAGTTTGTGTGTTGGCTTAATTATTTGTTTTATTGCCTATGGAATTGATAATGACTATTGCCGACCAAGTTTTGTTTGTGCATGAATAGAGGAATACTTATGAACTCAGTGCTTCGTGCAAGTGCGTTGCTTTAATTTTTTTAAATTATAGTTTGAAAGTTTTATTTGTGGGTCCAATATAGGATATTAATAATGCTTTTGGGGTGCCTGTCTATTAAGTTAACTATTTGCTTGTTTTGTTATTTGACAGACTCCTATGCTAAACTACTCTGTGGTACGTTAAACTATTTATATTGAGTTTGGGGTATGTGAAAAAGGCGTTGGAAGTGCAAACTGTGAATCTTTGAACGTCTTTTATCTCGGTACACTGTGTTGAATTACGTTCAATGTTTTCTATTATTATTTACACTCTGTATTATAGCTGACAACCTAATTTACTTTCATCGTTAAATATTTATTCATCACAGCCATAAAATTTATATATACTGAATTTACTGCTAAACCATAATATCAAAGACAGTATAAAATATATATATAATATCAACTTCCATTTGGTCCCATTAAAAATGGAATAAATGTCTGCAAAAAATACATGTTTACAAAGACCAGAGCTTATATATAATAACTACTGAATTAAGGTACTAAAAAATGTATGTAAAATATCCATAGATTTTAATCACTACTATAATAATGACTACATATAGAAATGAGAGCGAAGAATATAATTGAAATAAGTAAGCTACATTTTGAATATTTCGGTCTTCGCCTGATTTAAAATCTGTTATAGCTATAAAAGCTTGTTTTAACATGCTAAAACAATACAATTGAGTTTATCTAAGAACTTATAGTTTTGATTTTTATAGTTATGCACCTGACAATTTAGACCCTAAAGCCATGAAATCGATAGAGTAAGTATATAATATACACATGGTGATTATTGTATAAAACATTACTGTTGCATCAAGCAAGAATATTCTCTATTATATAAACTGAATAATCTCTAAAATCCAACAAAATAAAACACTTTCACTAGCTATTCATAAGAATCCCTTTCGACAAACAGCCTGAGAGTCTACCTCCCAGGAGACGATAGGAAAAGTTATGAACTATTCATATACACTTAAACAACTTAGAAACTTTCATGCATGAGCGATGCATATTCTTGACACTTCACTAGCTTCTCACAATAGAAAATAATTTTTTCCTTATATAAACTGAATATTCTCTGAACTAAGAAAATAAAACACTTTTACTATCTATTCATAAGAATTCTTTTCGACGTACAGCCTCAGAGTCTATCTCCCAGGAGACTATAGGAAAAGTTAACGTAAGTACTTCCACAATTGTAGAAACTTTCTTGCGTGGAAGATTGAATATAATCGTAACACTCAACCAACTTGTCACATTACAAGAAAATTATATAAACAGGAAATTCTGTATAAATTTTCTTTGATTCTTGAACGATGAAAATACAACACTTTTACTAGCTTCTCATCAGGATCCTTTTCGACATACAGCCTGAGAGTCTACCTCCCTGGAGACGATAGGAAAAGTTATGAATTATTCATATAGACTTAAACAACTTAGAAACTTTCATGCATGAGCGATGCATATTCTTGACACTTCACTAGCTTCTCACAATACAAGACAATTTTTTCCTTATACTGAATATTCTCTATGTTGAAACTTTCTTCGATTCTTGAACCAAGAAAATAAAACACACTAGCTATTTGTAAGGATCCCTTTCGACATATAGCCTGAGAGTCTATCTCCCAGGAGACGATAGGAAAATTTAATAATTGTTCATAAGCACTTCCATAATTGTAGAAACTGTCTTGCGTGGAAGATTGAATATAATAATAAAAAACTTACACTTCTGCTAGACAGGTATAAACTGAAGAAAATATACTTTTTTCACTATGCTGCAGATCTCAATATCAGACCTTCTTCAATAAAAATTCTCTTGTCACAATTACTTCATTTATATATAAACAGACAGCTTTATAACCTCATAATCTGAAAAATAACAGAGAATATTTAAACAAAGAATCAGTTCACAAATTCTTTATTTATATTGAATATCTATAAAAAATAAAACTAAATACTTATCTAATTATATAAACTATTAGTTGATGATTGCTTCTGATTGCATAGAAAATCGACTTTGCTAAACACTTTTGCAACTTTTGCAACATACAATTGAAGGAGGCTGAATCCCTACCAGCAAAACCTGAAGAATTTAGCTGAATTCATAAATTTTATGGCCATGTCCAATGTAGAAGAGACACGCTCGGACCTGGCCAAGCAAAGCACACAAGAAGTGTTTCACGGAGAAGATGCTCCAGAAGGAGAGGTTCCTCCACAAGGAGTGAATCCACACAATTAATGTATAATTTTTAAAAAATATACAGTATAAAATCTAAAAACTTGTGTATATTATTTATACTTACAAGATACTAGCGCTTATGACAGCTATTCTTCTAGAAGTCCAAAGAACTTGATAATTTGTAATGACCAGATGGACTGCAAATTTTGTAGAAACTTTCTCCGATACTTCAGCGATGAAAATACAACACTTTCTCTAGCTTGTCACACGGATTCCTTTCAATATACGTATACAGCCTGAGAGTTGTAACCTCTCACGAAACAACAGAAAAAGTTTAATAATATTGAATAGCTATGTCAACAACCGTAGAAACTTTCGTAGACACATTCTTAACACTACACTAACTTGTCACATCACAAGAAAATTCTTTTCTATAATCTCTTATGTATTTCCTATTAATAATGATCAAATCTTGTGGCGTAGGTAGCATAATCTTTGAATCAAAATAAGAACACGCTTACTCTGTACCAGTTATTATTCTAAACTTAATAATGAATTATCCTTTAATAAAATACTTTTCACTTCACCATCTTGTCACAGGAATTCCTTTAGTATATAACCCTACAGTTGCGTAACCTCCCAATAGAAATAGGAAAACATTGACTGTAAATTGTGTAAAAACTTTCTTCGATACTTAAACAATGAAAATACAGCACTTTCACTAGTTTGTCACATGGAAAAATAGAAACTTTCTTGCATGAAAAATCATTGAATACTTTACACTTCACTAGCTTGTCACATTACGAGAAAATTTTTTCCTTGTATCCTGATAGTTGTATGCCTTCCAATCTAATAAAACCTGAAAAATAAAAGAGAACATTTTAACAAAGAATCAGTTCACAAATCCTTTATTTGTATTGTATATTTATATAAATCAAAATAAAACTAAATACTTATCTAATTATGAACTATTAGTTTATGATTGCTTTTCGATTGTGTACAAAAGAATTTAACACTGTTTTAAAATACATATTTAGGTTAAATTTATATTACATTTAACACTGATTTATAATTATTAACAAACGCGCCCCTTGATAAAATTGCTTGCTTATCTATCTATACCTTAGCACTGTGTTATTGTAATCGTCGTCTGCACCACATATCTGTACACAAGTATATATCTATAGCGCTGACGTCACACATGATGACGTATGGCGGAAAACAATTTATCAGGGAGAACAATTTTTTTGACGAGAATTCATGAGCCGGAACTTTCAATTCAGAATAACATTTAATAGAAGCCATTTCACAAAATATGACCCTGATGTGATTTTATTACTTTAGTCTCAAGCTTTCGTTTGAGTAGTTCTATGTGACAAATAATGCTGTCAAAGTGAAAAAAACCGTAAGTCAAGTTTCGAACAATGCCTATGAGATGTATAATAGGGTCTGGCTAGCGCCCGACGGCGGCGTGCGTACTGAACGAACCTTATACTTGCCATCGTGGCGCTACCACACCCCTTGATTGAATAATCTGGAACAATTCTAATATAGGCCGACGACTTAAACAACACTTCATTATGCATTGGTATAGAATGCATCTTATAATACATAAATTTTGTACGCTCTGCCAATGGAAACTCTAAAACCACCAACAATTTACCATTTTTAGCACTGACAGTAGTCTTAGACATCACATGCAACATGTTTACTGTAACCTGATCATGTTCCCAAGGTAAAACATGATCATTGATTGACAAAAGAATCGTCTTTAACTGACCATCGCTGAGCAATAACGGATGCAGATGACCCGCCGAAGCGGCTTCTAAAGCATCTAACAAAGTATTTAAAGAACCAATACTATCCTCTAATAATCTGTCAAATTGATTTAGCCATAAATTTAGCTTTTGTAAAGCTGCAGGACGACGAATTTCGTTGTCAAATAAATCAGACTTATTCAACAAATTTTCCAAAACTTGATGATCCAAAGTTAAAGACTTTTCGTCCGCAACCAATCTATCATATATAGACTCTAAGTTTGATCTTACAATATGTGTTTTTTGCGACATCAAGACGGACAAATTAGAGGACTGGCTATATAATCTGTCTACATTTGCATGTAGATCTTCCCTATCTCCAGAATCCATGGATCCAAAAAGAAATTTGTATCCCCATCCAATAAAACTGAATGGTGCCCACCTCTTAGTCAGAGCATGTGAATAGACCTGTTTCAAGTCTCCCTCAGATGGAGCAAAGGAAAAGAAATTTTGCAATTTTTGTTGCAAGGACAAAAGAAAATTCAAACGAGAATTAGTCCTTTCTGACTGCAAAACAGACTCACACGCACTCTTCTCTATAGTTCTCTGACAGGACAATAGGGAGTCCAAGAATTTCCGTTGCCTCCATGTCACAACATCATTCCAATTACCGAAATCCAAAGAGATAGCAATCTTCCACTTAATCTTTTCAGAACGCAGATCTCCCATATACTCATAGTATATCCCAGGATTGTTCTTGATTTCCATGACTTGATAATACGTAGTATTATCTAATCCGCTATCCGCTGCTGCATCCAATAGGCCGCCAAACGTCAGTAAGGCGAAGAGTGAAAGTCGAACCCACGCCATAATTTACTGTAAGAAAAACAAAACAAAAATATTTGGTTAGCGGTAGAATTTTTCTAACTTATCCTTATGCTTAACAATCAAGTTTCCGTTAGAAGATTCAACCACAACATTGTTATTATCTCTTATCTCTCTCACAATAAATCTGCCATTGTAAAATTTATCCAACTTTCCATATCTTGGCTCTTTCAGTACTCTAACTTCTTCACCCACTTCTAATTTGAGCGGTCTAGCCTTCTTATCATAATATTCCTTATTCTTCAATTTAGACTTTATCAAATTATCTCTAGCTAAAGTCTGCAATCCCCTCAAACATTCAGTAAGATCTTGAATATAATCATTATAAGTTTCCAACTCTGGCTCATCCGGCAGTCTATTAGGGGCTCTGGCCGGTCTTTCATAAACCAATTCAAACGGTGTAAAACCTGTGGACGCATGTACAGATGTATTATATTCATGCATCGCAAAAGGAATTACCTTATCCCAGTCTTGTTTGTTGGAAGCTTTATTCCTTAGAAAATCGGCCAGCACCGCGTGACTTCTCTCCAATGAACCATTGGACTGCGGATGGTATGCAGTAGTAGTATTCAATCTAAACTGGAAAATCTCTGACAACTCCAATAGCAGTTTATTCTGGAAGCTTCGGCCTCTATCACTCAAAATAATCTTAGGCACACCATATTGAGCAACCAGATGCCTTGCTAACGCATCAGCTATAGTAATAGCTTTAATATTGGGCACTGGAACCGCTAAACAAAACTTGGAAAATAAACACTGCATCGTAAGTATATGCACATTTCCACTACTAGTTTTGCATAAAGGCCCTACAGTGTCAATAGCCACCTTATAAAATACTTCACTCGGAGTATCAGTAATAACCATTGGTTCTCTGGTCTTAACTCTTACCAATTTCTACTCCTGGCAAATCTCACACCGTCTAACGAAATCGTGGACATCATCTTTCATACCTTTTCAGTAATACCTCTCTCGGATCCTTCTATAGGTCTTACCCATACCTCGGTGTCCACCAAATAAACTATTGTGACAGTCACGCAAAACGGTTGGTATTTGATCTGCCGACAGCGTTCGACATGTACCCAAGCAGATAGTGATAAAAATTTTTGAATTACCAAAAATTGATTTGACCTGCTTCAAAAGGGCTCCTCTTGGCAAACTGTCAGTAAGCTCGCCCATTCTAGCCAATCTAAAAGACTTCAATTTTTTTTCTCTAATAATATTCTTCAGATTTAGTAGGCATGAACGCAAAATCGAAGGTTTAATTTCATCCTTGACATTTTTCGCCACCACCAAACTAAAAATAAAACGTTTTCTATTGAGAGTAACCAGAGCGTCACCCAACTTAGGATTTTGTCCGGCTAGATCTGATAGCCTCAAAGCATCTAAATCAGACAATAATTTATTAGTTTCAGAATTCACCTCTAAATCTTGGGAAAGGAAATGAACAATATTGTCTTTCAAATAAGTCACACCTTCTCTAGTAGTAAGCATCTTCATTACCGAATTAGAATCATAAAGATCCTCACCGACAGTAGTGGAAACCAGTGTCACAGGAGGTTTACCGGGATGTACTCCAACTCGAACACTTCCAGTATTTTCCTCAATCTCTTTTCTTACTACAGGAAATGGAGCAACCGCTGGCACTGCTGAATCTTTCGCAGGTATGGTCTTGTTCTTAACAACAGCGGAAGATAAATCATTATCGGACTCTACCTCGCTATCTACCTGTTCTATAGGGGACAGATTACGCCAGTTGGTTTCATCCTCAAATTCTTCATTTCCCTGCCAAGCTGTTGAGCTGGCTCTCAATTTTTTTATATGAGACTTAGAGCGAATTGGATGTGGGTTTCTTTCAGCATAATCCAATGCCCACTCTCTCAAAGTCTCATTAATACTTGTGTCTCTAACTCTTTTCTCTTCTTCAGTGAAATCTACACCCTTATTATCCTCCATCGGCAACGATGACAAAGACTTGGTATGTCTTAAAGGAAATTCCTCCAATGGAACCACACCACTCATACCTGGATGGAAAACGTCTCCAGAATCATTATATGTTTCCACATAATTATCTCAAATCAGAGATTGGGGATTTTGCGTAACATTGGCCAAAGATTTATTTTGGTCAGAAGATTCCGCCTCAATTCCAGACAAATCTTCCAAACTCAATCGTCCTACACCCACAGCAGATCTTCGCATAGTGGACTGCAAAGGACCTTGGATCAACTCCCGTTCATCGCTTGAGGACGATGAATCTCGCTACTGATTCTTCAAGATACTCTTAACCGGAGCCTTCTCCTTCCTTTTACCACTCTTTATAATCTTAGCCGAATCGGGATTCATAACTTCATCAACTTCACTTTCTCCAGGAGCTTTGTCCGCCTGAATAATCTCCAAATCCGAGCTCTCCGATTCTGGAAAACCTCGTTCCTTACCAGGCTGGGCAATGCGGATCGATTTGCGGAAAGCAACGGAGCATCATCTTTTGGATCTACTTCCCTGTCCACGCTACCAGAGCTGTCCGAAGAATTTTTACTTTCGGACACCGTAGAAATGGGATCAGAGAATGCTACCATTTTCGGCTCATCTAGTCTTCTCCGCCGTAGCCTCTTAGCAATGGTACTAGCATCTAAATCCGCTTGTCCACCCTCCATTCCTTGTGGAACTGTTGGCAACCGATTTTTGGAACCAGGCTTCCTTCCCGGCTTCTTTCGGACTGGTTCAGGTGTAGCATCAGATTTTTCATCTACAGACATTCTAGCCAAGGATTGTCGAGCCAACGAAGTTTTAGTTGGCTTAGGCACAATAGGTAGTAGCAGCACCTCCCCCCTTAGGTCCTTACTACTCTTATCTTCCTCAGTCGTGGGTTTAATAACTGGATTACGGGATAAGGCATCCGAGTTTATATTCAACCTGCCAGGCTTATACCTGAAGGTATAATAATAGCCTCGTAACCGTAATCTCCATCTATTCAGTCTACTCATTGGATCTTTGATTGAATCAATCCAAGTTAATGGCTCATGATCGCCATAAATAGTAAAATGTCGTCCATATAGATAATGTCTGAAATATTCTACTGCAACTATCACAGCCAAACACTCTTTTTCGGTAGTAGAATAATTCCTTTCACTTTTATTCAAACACCTGGACATATAGGCTATCGGATGATCTTGTCCGGGCTCTCCTTGAGAGAGAACCGCCGCAATAGCGAAATCACTGGCATCAGTCGTCAAAATGAACGGTTTATCCAAATCTACAGCTGCCAAAACAGGTGCTTCACATAAAGCCTTTTTGAGTAGATCAAAACTGCTCTGCTGTTCTTCAGTCCATTCCTATTTTCTGCCTTTTTCCAATAAAAGATTCATTGGTCGTGACTTTGCAGCAAAATTTTCAATAAAGCGTCGATAGTAACCTGCCAGTCCAAGAAACTGTCGGACATTGGTGTGAGCCTCCGGCGTTGGAAATTTGAACACTGCTTCCAACTTATCTGGGTCAGGTCTTACTCCCGCACTGTTGATAACATGTCCCAAGTACTTTACCTCAGGAACTAAAAATTGACATTTATCAATCTGTAATTTTAAACCTGCATCAGACAGTCTCTCAAACAGATTACTTATTTTTCTTTCGTGTTCCTCCAAATCATTGGAGTAAATTACAATGTCGTCTAGGAATACATACAACTCTGATCCTTGCAAACCAGATAATACCTTGTCCATGAGACGCTGGAACGTTGGGGGCGCGTTGGAAAGGCCAAAAGGCATGCATTCATACTCAAAATGGCCGTACTTGGTGTTAAACGCAGTCTTCTCAATGTCCTCAGACTCAATTTCAATTTGATGGAAACCCATAGCTAGGTCAAAAACTGAAAAATACTTGGCACATACAATTTGTTCCAATATCTCTGTGATATTAGGCAAAGGGTATGCATCCTTAATTGTTTTTGCATTCAATTTCCGGTAATCTATTACCAGACGGTACTTCTTTTTACCATCGGGACCCGTCTTCTTCGGAACAATCATAGCCGGGCTGCAGTAAGGACTCTTGGAAGTTCTTATTACCCTAGCTTCAATCAACTTATGTAGTTGATTATAAAGCTCCTCATCCAGACCCTGTGGTACACGTTCATACTTCACACGGACAGGTATGTTGTGTCTCGCCTCGGAAGTCCTAGGTGGCGGATCCCTAGGCAAATAGAATAAATGAGAATACTTAGTTATTATCTCCTTTATCTGCTTAGCTTCTTGCCTGGAATGATGGCTCTTGAGTACCTTTTCCTTGATAATGTTATATCTTTCCGTCTCATTGGCAGGTGGTTCACCTTCCAATGGAAAATCCAGGATATCGTCATCATCACTAAAGTCAAAAGGCTCAAGGTACTGCGGAGTGATCTCAATCTCCACAGGCTCTGGAAGCAAATTTGCAGCCATTGCATAGCAAAAGCCTTGCTGATTGGAGACAATATTGTTCCCCAAGTAGACTCCAGGAATAGTCTTAATCTCCGGAAGATAAGCATCTCCCTGTTGAGAATTTTCAGTCACGGGAATTTTTACCCGTACATGTTGATTAGGTGGTAATTTGTACACCAACTTGACATTATCGTTAATCGAAGATAACTTACTGTCATTAGTGTCGCCATTAGTTGCATCGATATAATGATTTTTGGTTACCGTTATATTTTGTGGACCAGCTTCTCCACCATTAATTTCCTTCAAAGTTGTAACAAAAGGAATGGGAGAAATAGGTTGACTCTCCAGAATCATAACTTGATCACCATACCTGATATTCACCTTTTCCTTCATCAGAAAAGGAGCGCCAAGTACGATTTCGTCCGGCAAAATAACATTGCTGGGTATAATCTGAAACTCATGGTCTACACCTACAATGGTCAAAAGAGTCTTTCCCAAGGTCTTTAAACTATGTGGTGATATACCCGAAACACTGTAGATTACGCCTACATCTCTGTCAACATCCCTAAGCAGAACATTCTCCTTTACCACATTCAAGGAAGCACCTGTATCTATCATACATACAATGTTCTTATCTTCTGTCTGCGGAATGTTCAGCTTTACGGACGGACAGGGCCCTACCATTGTTTTAATGGAGGCTAACATCACTACATAGTTTTGGCTGGATTCGGACTTATCGGACGCAGCGCATGTGATGAGCTCATCCCCGCGTCATTCCGACGAGCTCCTTGCCAGTTTAAATTTTTCTCTTGATGTGGAGAATTCGACCTGGAATGATTAGGATTGTACAGCTTAGGTTGATAATTAGAACGGCTCTGATGTTGAGTATGCTGATTGCCATACGATCCACAATTCGAGTTATTAGAATTGCAATTAGAATTACACTGACTACAGTCCTTCGAGCAGCAACACGAAGAGCATCCACTATTTCCGCACGGTGAACCACAATTCGAGTTAACAGGACATCCATAATACAGCAATGCGGGCTTATTACAACAATGATGATGTTGGTTGTGTTGACTGCAATTATTGCTGGAATGTCCCGAACAGGAAGAATGCTTGTGACAGGAATGTGTGTGCGACGATTGCTCTGGACCCGGACTTTCCGACCTCTTGAGGATACTAGTCGGCGGCGACGGTTCCGCAGCCGACTTGCTATAGCTCAACTGAGGCGGAGCCACTATCCTTCCGGAGTCTTCCTCATAAGTCCTAGGGAAATAAGTGTCATTAGGATCATAATGATGTTTAATTTCCTTTCTATTAAATGTCGTTTCGTTGAAGTTGACTCTTCTGACAGAAGCTTGATCATCATCCGCTTTAGGCGAAGAAGGAGGAACTTTCGCCTGATTCATCCAATAGTATCCAGCATCTCTCTCCCTACTCTGAATCGCAGATTTCTCTATCTCTAGAGCCACAGTAAGAGCTTCTTCCAATGTCTTGACTCTTGCTGCTTGAACACCTGATACTATTGATGCAGGTAGTCCCTCTATAAAAACCCGTCTAGCCGTGGACTCAACATACGGCTTCAGATCGTCCGCAGCGGTCATGCTAGGTACTTCTCCATCTGCGGCTACCAGGATCTTATTAATCAAAGATATTATTCTGGCATAATACTCACGGACGGTCTCGTTTCGCTTCATCTGAACGCACTGCAACTCTATTTGATATTGGAGAAGGGACTTCGGTGGTGCTGATTCTCTTTCAAAATCCCCTTTAAATCAGCCAATCTATTCACCTTACATCCATCTAGAGCACGCCTTGCTTTACCTCTAAGTTTAGCAATTATATGCCTTAGGAACAACGGTTCCAGAGTTTCCGCCAGCAGACTAAAGCCGTTGTCAACGTCTTGAAGAAAATCTTTCAAACTCATGTTCTCACCATCGTAAACACCAATAAAACTTACAGCTCTATTGACATCTTATTCTGTCTGGAAATCCTGGAAATACGTGGACATCTGAAGCATATGCTGATTTGTCTCAGCCTGCTTAATAGCATAGAAATTAGCCTGTGCTTGTGCACGTTCCTGGACATCCTGAATTCTGTTGATTTCCTCCATTGAAAGATTCGCCATTGTTATGAAAAAGAAATTTGGAGTTGTTGAAAAATTCTTAATTAATAATTATGATTTTGCAATAACGACAAACTTCCCCACAAGGGATGCCAATTTGTAAGGGCCGAATTTGTCTTATTCGGGCCGCTTGGGTTCGTACAAATAATTATTTTTATTTGGGAAGCTATCTTTGATCGGGATCTTTAATTGCAAAATTGTAATTGTAAATAAACGAATTTAAAAGAGGGGTTGTGTCGATGGCCCTTATTCTGGTCCTCTAATGCCTCTTACCTTGATCTATATATGCTAAGTCCGTGATTGTGGACTCTGCCTATATTGAAGGACGCTAAATTAATTCTGCGGACAAGTTTACTAAAAATGCGGACGCGAGCAAAATCGCGGACTGGCCGTAGAGCGTATACAGCTTTACTGTGCAGACGCGAGTATGTCCGCGCGCGCTACTCCGTAAGACCAACGTTGGCTGTTTGTCCGTGGACGAAATGCTGGTATATGCGGACACGAGTATATCCGCGAGCGCTGCTTCGTATGACTTAATGCTGGCTGGTAGTCCGCGGACACGATGTTGGAACTGCGGACACTCTGCTGATGGTGGTTGGGCGTTTCGTCAGAGTCTGCGGACGTCTTACATGCTTATGACTTGTCTTTAGCTTATAAGGGCTTGTTAGTAGATGAAAGGGCGTCTGTTAGTTAAATAAATTGTTCGCCTTTATTTTATTTCTATTTCATTGTTATATTCTTTTTTTTTATTGGGCGTCCAGGCAGAATCATCAGGATATACAAAAGGGCTCGTTTCACTTATAGATGTTTCCTACTAGTCTAAGGTCGTGTTTCTTTTACAATTTTCATTTATACCCGCGTTCTTAAAATGTGTTATAACTAACTTACTTTTACACACGCGCCGTTGATCAAAGCGTCCTTCCTTCTTTAGCGAGTGCTTAATTCTTATAGTACACGAGCTTGTCGTGGCAAGGGTTTTTACTTAATTAAGCTGCGGCTTCACCCACTCACGCCAGATATGATTGGCGGTCCTTCTGTCGCAGTGTACTTCAGTCGTGATGTACCTTCCACCGGAGCAAATATGCCAGCTTGCCTGCAGAGTTCGGTAGATTTCTAGGCCCCCGATAGCGTACAGGTAGTACCTTGACACCCTCTTACGGTCTCGTGTAAATCCTTCTGAAGTATCTCCAAGTAGACGGCTAGTCTTCAGCGGCAAGTCGTAATGACGAGGTTAGACGCACGCCGACTCCTGGTCTGGTCGTAAAAGGCGCTGCGCTGATGGAGTCGAGGGTTTATAAAGACTCGACCTCCGATCGGACGGTAGCTTAACAATTTAATTGTGGGGATACCCGCAGCCAATCAACACTCGCCACCGAAAGAAGGATTACAAAAGTATAAACGCGGCGACACATATGAAAATTCTGAGCTGATCTTAAAACGCCCGGAACCCGGTCATACCATTGCTCAACCAGCACACGAGGCTGGTATATTGCAATGTAACTACCGTCAGAGTACTCACACACACCCACACAAGTCGTACGTTACACATGTCGAAATCAATGATTAATCAATCAATCGCGGGACCTTACATAAATATGAATTTAAAATTTTTAAACTTGATTTATTTTCCAACTTGAGTCATAGAAATTTATTTTATAACATTTTTTTAATATGTAATAATAGTCACAATTATTTTTAATCAACATCCTGCAATCTTCCGATAATACTAACAGAGGTTTGTAAAACATACATACAAATAACCAAAAATTGAGCTTAGAATGATGGCAAGATTAAGTTTGAATTCTTCAAAAATTGGTCAAGGTCAGTAATAAATACATATAGAATGAAAAATCGATTCAGAGATTTTTTAACGTTGTTTCATTAACAAGTTAATTTGGTTAACCTTGCATAATTTAAAGATGGTATACATCGATTATCTATGATAGGATGGGGCGGCAAGTTTTTCCATCAAAAAATTGCGATCTACATGATAGAATTTGTTCCTGTTTTTTTTAAATGTATGTAAATCAACAGAATTTAAATCTCATATATAATTGTATATAATTGTCCTGGACATAGATTTTTAATGGAATAAGGATAGCAATACATTTACTGAATTACTAAGTAGAGTAGATTGTACATCCGCTCGTAGCTTCCATAAATAAATGAAGAAGTTTTCATGATGCGAAACAATTTTGTTAAATTACATAATAATTTTAGACAAACATGATACTACATATTATGGGCACATTTGTCATGTGATAATGTCATGTAAGAACATCATACCATTCTATTACATGTACAGAACGTGGCAGCAGTCGCAATAATTCAAAGTTTTAATTGTACTCGACTGTACCTTTTCACAGGCTATCCACCTTTTAACATGCTGCAATTTGATCGAGTGTTTATATGAACACATATATTTATAATCCTTCCTCAATTTAATCGGTTATTTATTTATTTGAAAACAATTACTTTTTATAACAAAAAACTTGCCAATTTATTTATTGATATCATAACTTTCTTTTCTTAAAATTAAAATGATAATTTATGTCAAATCGAAGGTATAGATAATCAAAGGAGAAGTTACACTAAAGAAATGGTAATCTGTCCAACTGACCCTTAACGCGAAAATGGTTACACGTTCATATTTTCATACATGAGAGTTTCGGATTTTTTAGCTTAATGTATAAGCATCATGTCCTTTCAGTGTTTGTGATTAACTCATTGAATAGGTAAAAGAAGACATTCATCCTAACATAACTATTTGTTTTTCAACTTGATCTATAAGTATCACATATTCTTCCAGGATTTGTGTTCGATCACTTATTCACAAGAGGAAAGAAGATATATTATTTGTTGATCTGACGATTATAATATCAACACGTCTTAAGAGTATGCAGTAAAGCTACTAGTATTTTGTCTATAAGTGTCATCAAGATCTTTAATTTCCATAATTAAATAACTGTATAGAATACAGCACTTATAATTTCCACTACATAAGAGTTGTTGAAGTTTGTATATTAATGTTGACTTTTAGAGTGAGCTCTAATAATTTTTATTTTGTCTGTATGAATGTTAATAAAAGTTTGGTTTTGTCTGTATAAGCGTTATTAAGAGTTTTTTTTTACATTAAGATTATCAAGAGTTGTAAAATTAATCTTTAATTTTTACATGAAGAAACGACCTTATACTTGCCAGCCTTTTACCTTGAAAAGGTTTGTTTGGGAGGGGGGGAGAGATTTCACTACTTTTAAAAGGTATATAATATGTAAATAACAAAGAATAGTTAACATCAACTAAATAAGTAATAAATTTAAAATATTAATGTATATTTGCTCATGGATTATTGTAATAATAATAATAATTATTTTTTAGACACTATCTGTAGAGTAAATAGTTTTTTTAGATCATTATTATTCATAAAGAAATCTATCTTTTTCACACCACCCTCGAGGTAAATATAATAGCGCGCTTTTTTTCATTTATTGACACTAAATTTTATGTTAAGTTCCATAATGATTTGTTTCGCAAATATACATCAAAGAAATCTGTACGTCTAAAATTATTGCTAATTAATTAACTGATAACTGCTTTCTTGAAAGCATTTGTACGTTACGTATACTATTGTCATGCAGAATATGAGTGATATAGCATTTTAATATTTATACAAGTTTACATCGTATCCTTCACAATTGTTTAATCTATATTATAGAATAATGAAAATAATATTTAGAATAAAAAGAAGTATATGTAAGTTAGTTTCCAATATCCCTATGATTCTTTATGATAGACGTATTATCATTTTTAATGCAACCCACCTAATTCGGTAAACGTTTAGAAAACTGTAATGGAATTTAAACTTTATGAAAACTTGTAAAAAATAGTGTCAGTAAAGTTGTGGTATCCCCTGTATGACTTTTACATAAATACTTACACGGTTGACATCATAAATTTAGTGTCTAAATTTTCAGGTAGGTCTCCCTGAAAATCATCTAGACCATATTTGAGCTGTTCAATATTGAATACTATAAAAACTTTCGTCGATACTAAAAAATAAAAATTTCACTAGCTTGTCATGTCAAAAGAATTCTTTCCTTGTAAAATCTGATAGTTGTATGCCTTCATAAGTTCTCGTTACCGTATACTAAACCAAAAATGCTTTAAATGGTGAAAGGACCATACAAGTGGTTTAGCCCAGACCTTAAAGAGATAGTATACAAATTTTGAAGATGGTATAGTTGAGCAGTATTAAGATAATCGGAGATTAGAAATTTGAAAATTAAAAAATTCAAATTTTGCTAAGCCATATTAACTTGGAAATTCTCATACTATCCCTCTGAGTGACAGGCTTGATAACTCATAAGTTTTCGCTACCTTTTACAAAGAAAACATGCATTTCCCTTGGGAAAAGACTCGTTACATTCAAGATATGGAAACTGAGTACACTTGTTGCTCTCTTAAAGTTGAGAATAACTAATTTTTCATCAAGCAAATCAATCAGAAGGATAGCATAAGAAATTTCAAGTTAATCGTCTAGACCAATTTTGAGCTGTTCAATTTTGAATGCCTTATATGATAATTATTTCGGAATTGGTTGACACGATAAACTTGAAACTTCTGATGATATACATCTGATTGGTATGTTTAATGAAACTTAGTTATTTTCAATTTTCAGAGTACTCAAAATACAGTCTGTTTCCAGAATCTGGTTTGAGCGACTCTTTTCCCAAGGGACATGCATGTTCTGCTTTCTAAAAAGCAAATAGACTATACAAATAGTTGTTAAGCTCACAGCTTAGAGGGATAGTATAACAACTTTTATGATAGTACAGTTCAGTACTATTGAGATAATCATAGATTAGAAATTTCAAAATTAAAAAATTCAATTTTTACTGGGCCCTGTCAACTTTAAAATTCTTATCCTATCCCTCTGAGTGACTGGCTTGACAAATCAAAAGTTCTCATTACCTTATACAAAACAAAACATATTTTTCCCTTGGGAAAACTGTCGTTACGTCTGGAAACTGAGTGTACTTGCTCTCTCAAAATGGGGAAAAACTTCTAAACCACTTGTCTTCTGAACTTACATAATAATTATAAATCTTGAAAAAACATTTTTCACATCACTAGCTTCTCACAGGAATTCCTTCCCTTTATAAAATGACAGTTGCGTAACGTCCCAATAGAAATTCTGTAAAAACTTTCTTCGATACTTGAACGATGATTAACCCTATAATTCTTTATAACCTGATAGTCGTATGCCTTCCAATAAAATCTGAAAAATAAAAGAGAACATTTTAACAAAGAATCTGTTCACAAAATCTTTCATTATATTATGTACGTTTTATAAAAAAGTAGAACTAGATACTTATCTAATTCTAGCCTATTAGTCATGTTTGTGAGATGTATTTTAACATGTCTTTAACACTACGTGCGTATTGTATATAGAAAAATTAAAATTGAAATGTAAATACACCATTGTCTACTGGTCTGCACACATTCTATTCTATTCCATATATGATCAGTGGCACCAGAACTGTACGGCCATCAACAGACTGGGGCATGCTGCGCATGCGTGAAGCGTGGCGAAGAGTTTAAATGTGTGGCTGTGATCGAGATCTCGATGTCCTGGCCTGCATCAGAGAGTAAGAAACGGTGGCGACCCTAAGGTCACCCTCACTGGGCCCGGGCAGAGCTGGAGCTCTGGCCTGGCACCGGGGGCTGACTTCTCAGGGACGCGAGGGGGTGAGCCCTCGTTCCTTCGTTAGAGAGGATCAGCCGAATGCAGAAAGAGTGAATGTATTCACGCAGGTGCAGGGTGGCTCGAAATCGAAAAGGGGAGGCAATGCTATAGAAAAAGAAAAAGGAAAGTATTATATTATAGACGAATGTCACAGTCAGAGAGAAAGCGGAGGAGAGGGTCGATAAATTCAGTTATGAAGAGTTTGGGGGAGTCGAGTCGGTAGAATTCCAAGTATTCGCGGCCAGTGTTAGGTCTATAGTGTTCCAGAAATTTTTTTGATTCGGTCTGAATGAGGGTGTTACAGAGAGGGAAGGGTCAGAGTAAGGCAACAGGTATGGCAGGAGGGTGCCAGAGCCAGAGGCCTGTTTGGCAAGAGAATCTGCTCTCTTGTTCCCCGGAATGTCGAGGTGGATAGGAACCCAGATGACGTGCGCGGAGAGTCCTTTGGCGGAAATGCGCTCGAGAAGGTGTTTAACCCTGAAAATTGCAACTATGGAGGAATCAACGAAGACCTTGGGGTTAGAGATGGCATTAATTATGCTAAGAGAGTCGGTGAAGATAGAGGAATTGGGAATATTGTGTTCCATGATGTATTCGAGGGTTATTTGGATAGCGAACGCCTTGCCTAGGCGATGGAAGCGCGAGAGGGAATGTGGAAGAGAAGATCGAGATTTAGATCCGGTGAGAAGATGCATATGCCTACGTAGGAGCCAGCGGAGGTTTTGGAACCGTCGGTGTAGAAGGTGGTGGTCGTGCAGAGGAGAATGCCAAATGCGTGATCAAAAGCAGTGGGAGGGTGGGTTGAGCGATTGATGGAGTGACCGGTAACGGTGTCTACGCTGGGTGCAAGAATTTGAGATTCGAGAGAGAACGTGAAGCAGGGGAGAAAGTCGGAAGAGTAAATGGTTGGTCTCATGTATTTGAGATGAGTGAAAGCTCGCAACACCGGAAGCTCGAAGAGATTAAGTGTATTTTTAGATTTAATGAGGGTGAGAAGTGATTCAATGGCTTCGATAACGGGGTTATGATTGGTCGCGAATCCTCTCAGGATGAACCTGAAGGCAAGTTTTTTGGGACGAAGGTGGATTGGAAGTTCACAAGATTCTGTGCAGACCACGCGATTAGGGGTGGAGTGCTGTAGGCCTAGCAAGATCTAAGGGCGAGGCGTTGTGCGACGGCGAGTTTTTCGCGGATACTTTGGTCGCTTGGAAGGAAGATAAAAGAAGAGTAATCGATAGAACCCAAGGCGAATGCCTCATAGATCTGGAGGGGTACATCTGTGATGAAGGTGGTTGAAGTGTGTGGTCCAAGAAAGTTTGGGGTCGAAGGTGATTCCCAAGAGCTTTGCTTGGGGAGAAGGTCGTATGGTGATGTTGTGAAGAGTAAGGGTGGCGGAGGATTTGTCTGTGTGTTTGCGGGTAAAGATTATAAATTGAGTTTTTTCCGGAGCGATAGTGAGATCTAAAGATTCGAAATACGACGAAATTTTGGTGAGACTGTTTTGGAGTGTGGAGAGGCAGGTTTGTAAGTTTGATGAAGAGACGAAGAGAGCAGCGTCGTCCGCGAAGCAAAGATACCGGCAGTTTGTGTCAATGTGTTGTGGAAGTTTGTGAGTGTAGATGTTGAAGGCGATAGGGCTGCTACAGCACCCTTGAGGGACTCCCTTGCGGGTCTCGAAAGGGCCCTGCATTTCACCGCCTGTATTAAAGAAAATGGATCTGGAGGATGTGATGTTGTAGAAGAATCTGCTGATAGAACGAGGGAAGCCAAGATCAGAGCAGATTTGGGCAAGAATACCAGGGTCAACGCCGTCGAAGGCGCTTTTGATGTCGAGAAATAGAGCGGCGGTGTACGCGTTATTAACAAAGCTGGAGTAAATGGCGCAGGTGAAGATTGTGAGGTTGTCTGAGCAGGATTTGCTCCACCTGAAACCGCACCGAAAGCGAGGGACACTTTCATATCTCTCAAGCCGCCAGTAGAGTCTCCTGAGCACGAGCCGTTCGAAGACTTATAGAAGGGATTGTGCGAGAGAGATCGGTCGAAATTTTCCGAAGCAGGGTTCCGAAAATTTGAATTACGCAATTCATAATTCATAATTCCTCAAAGGAATTGTTCGCACAATTCATAATTCCTCAAAGGAGTTGGGAGTTATGAATTATTTGATGATTTTTTTGATTTGTATAATATTTCCTCCTATATGAGGTAATCTACGCAGAGTCCGACACTTCCCTTCTTAAAAATGGATTTTGAGTGTGTCCTCAAAATTGCCCAGTTTCCATTTTTGAGAAGGGAAGTGTCCGACTCTGCGTAGATTGCCTCATATTGGAGAATATATTATACAAATCAAAAAAATGATCAAATAATACATAACTCCCAACTTCTTTGAGGAATTATGAATTGTGCGAACAATTCCTTTGAGGAATTATGCGATAAATAATTCACAATTCCATTGAGGAATTATGAATTATGCCACAAATAATTCACAATTCCTTTGAGGAATTATGAATTATGCGACAAATAATTCACAATTCCATTGAGGAATTATGAATTATACAATTGTGAAGTTACCTTTGGGGATAAAGAAGACGAGAAATTTTTTCCAAGAGGGAGGAAATACGCCCTCTCTGAAGAGGTCGTTGAAGATGGAGAGCAAGGATTGCAAAATGTTGCAGTAAGGTATGAAATAAAAAAATTGTCAATCTTGTCGAGGCCTGGCAAGGAGTTAATGTTTTCTAAGCATTTATGGCGTTGAATGAAGTTCAAAATTTTTTGGGGTCAGAGGTGGGTTTCAATTTGGCGCACGCATCGCGGTAAGATTGACGTTTAGCTGTGTGAAAGATAGATCTAGCTTGGTATTCGGAAGCTGAGAGCTCTGCGTAGAGGTTAGGGTCGTGACGAAGATTTTTCAGGGCAATTTTCCTGACTGATTCGGCTTTGGAACAGTGCTCATTCCACCAGGGTGGTTCTGGAGGTTTGGCACGTTTGCCGGGGGATTTAGAGCGGGGAGAAAAGGCGTCGATCGCGAGAAGAGTAGCTAAATAGAGAGCTTGATATTTGTCTATTGCAGAGGTATTAGAGGGAAGGTCACTGAGTGAGAAACTCGAGAGAGAATCTTCGAAGCTCTTTCAGTTTTCAGGGGAGATTCGTCGAGTCATCTGGGGTAGAGATGCGATGTCGATTTTGGTTGCAACAGGGTCCTTGAGGGTGCCTGAAGGGCCATTGAGGCTAGTAAAGGTGTTAAAAGTACTGGTGGCAGTGGAGATGGTGATAGTGTTCGAAGCCGAGGATGAAGAGGTTGATCCCGCTGATGTGGTTGTAGAAGAGAAGATCTGCAGGTCAGTGGTGACTGTATATTGAAAATTAGAAGCTGAAGTGGAGGCTGCGGTTGAAAAGACCCTGTGAGGAAGGCCTATGTGGTTGGCCAGTTTGCTGATGGTTGCCACTAGGGAGGCGTTGTTCTTAGGAGAAGGTCCAGAATGCTGGTCAAGTGCAAGGTGGCTGCCTTTCCTCTTTAGTTTTCCGGAAAGCTCGTGCATATGCACCTCGTTGAAGATGCCGGAGGAGAAAAAGTATTGTTCGAGTTAGAGTTGTCGTGAGAGTTGAGAGAGATAGAGGGTTGTCGGTTAAGTTGAGGAAAGGTCTGAGATGCAGCTAAGTCATCGGGGTACCGTTGGTAGAGAAGATTGAGATCAGAGGACTGGGTGAAGAGGTTAGGGGATGTACAAGAGGAGTCGTTAGTGGCCATGGTATAGGTTTCTAGAGAGGAGGAGGTATAGACTGAGGGAGAGGATGCCGAAGAATGCTGGTATGCTAACACGTGATGAGGGCAGAGGCCCCCCTACGCCAGATTGCGGTTAGGCGGAGGGGGCTGGATGATGCACGGAAAATAAGCCTGGAACGGAGGAGATTTTATGGATGGCAAGAATGGAGAGAGAAAATAGTACGCGATCAACGCGCACAAGCACTTTAGATGACACAACGGCACAGAACACTTAGTAAATGTGAGAAGACATTCGGCGCCACTGCACTGCTTTCCCGCCGAAACGGAAGTTCGTCTGCGTACGTAAACTGTACATACAATACATATCAATAGTATCTACATAGAGCTGACGTCACGATGACGTAGTCTGCAGAGAACATTTGTTCCGACGGGAGAAGAATTTTCGAATAGAAGAATTCGGGACTTCACTTTCACTTCACAAAATCTTTTGATAAAAGCCACTTCACAAAATATGATCCTGAAGTAATTTTGTTAGTTTTATCCCAAGCTTTCATTTTAATACTCATAAGTGACAATTAAAACTCTGAATGCGAAGAAAACCGTACACCAAGGTTCCAACAGGGCCAATTTAAAGTATATATGGTCTGGCTAGCGCCCGAGAGTGGCGTACGTACTAAAGTACCTTGTACTTGCCGTTATGGCGCTACCGCGCCCCTTGATGGCGAGCGCCCGACGGCGGCATACGTATTAAAGTACCTTATACTTGTCATCGTGGCGCTGCCGCGCCCCTTGATCTAGTTGTATACTATTTATTAATAATCATGTTTGTGAATATATGTACATATAAAATTGACTGAATTATTTGACATTATTTTATGATATGTAAAATGAACTATTAATTAAATGAATTATCCACATTGATTATTCTATGTAACACTGTTTCATAAAAGATCGTCTGCACAAAATATAGAACGTGTATATAAGTATATCTATATAGCACGATGATCTATATACATGAAAATTATGTGAATGTGACCTCAGCGGATATCCGTCGAACAAATTGTTCTCCAGTGAGAAGAATTGAGGAGTCCGAACTGTCACTTAACAATCTCTGTTGATAGAAACTCAATTTCCGAAGTCCGAACATTCACAAAACATGAACCTTATGTGATTTTGTTAGTTTTGTTGCAAACTTCCTTTTGAGTGCTCATATGTGAGAAATAAAACAGTCAATGTGAAGAAAACCTTGTGCCTTATTTCAAACAAGGTCTATAAAAAGTATAATAGGGTCTGGCTGGCGCCCAATGACGGCCTACGTACTTGGGTATCTTTTACATGTCATCATGGTGCAATGGCGTCCCTTAATATATAGGTTTCAACAGCTTTAGATGCAATTTAGACATTTAAAATAAAAATTTGAAAGATACGATCCTTGGGAGTACAATAAAAAAATTTGTAAAGATAACTTTTTTCGATTGTAAAGATAGCTCTTTTCGATAAAAATGAATTTTTGAAATTTCCAAAAAATGAAAAAAATTCTTAAAATCCTAAGTTTGACAAAATGTAGCTTGAAAATTTATGGAGGAAAAATTTCAAAAAATTAAGGAAGTTGTGTGACATTGAAGGAAAGAAATTTATCATATGTGATTAAGGAAGAATTGATCGATCGTCCGGAGGCAAGTTCTATTGAATGGGTTAAATAAAAATACCCATTCTTTCTTTGGTCGACGTTTCGACGATCATTGTCATCTTCTTCAGGAAAAGCTGCGGAGCGATTTTGTAACGAACACGTTGTGCATTAGCACGAGTGCATTAGATACGTTAGGAGTTTTTTTTTAAATTTTTAATCCCTGAAGAGGATCTGTAGCAGATCGAAACGTCGGCTAAAAAGTAATAAATATCGTGGCTCGAAGAGATACATATAGTCAGTTAATCCTGCATTACCACCGTCGAGTGATAAAAGCATCATTTATAATATTCAAAAAATTTCCCTCGGCTAATTCTAAGCAGGGGAGAAATAGAGAGAAACCGAAAATGACTCACTATTGTTTATTTGTCGGCTACTGTCTCGGAAGTCTCGGAAAGCTTGAATAGAACAATAGAACTTGCCTCGGGAAGATCGATCAATTCTTCTATAATTACTTATAAAACATCACCGAGAGATCAACTCACAGTAGAAAGTGTACACACTTATCTACAAACTTCGAAATTTATCATATTTTGGAGGAACAATAATTTCCGTCCAGGCTATCTTAAAAAGAATCACATACATATATACGTTGTATATGTTGCAACATTGTTATAGTAAATTTAAATCTGAAAACGATTGATTATTATTGTTAATAATAAATTAATTGTGTTTACTTACTTTAATTAATTTTTTGCTTCTTTTTGAACGATGCTTATGCTCTCCTATACGTCGAATATTCATATGCATTTTATAATTTACTTGTGTACTTAAATCTTTGTCGTTCACAGCATGGCGACTATAGCTCAAACGTCTATGCTGTATAGTATTAAAATAATATTACATTAAAATTTATTTTAATGGTGCATTATTTTTTGGATACGCTCATAGGATTACGCTTTCAACTAAAACTGTTCTAAATTATTCTTTATTAACAATAAAGCGATTGGGAAATAGAATTGTACTACTCTTAGCGAGGAGAATACTAACTTTACTATTCGCGAGGACAATTGGTCTGTACCAATTTTTCTGGAAAATAATAACTGTACTCTCTAAATTTAAAACAGTGAAAATTCACTGTTTATTAGTCTATATTAACAATTTAAAAATGTATAATGGTGTGATTGTAAAGTAGTGTATATTTACAGTTTAAACAGGTTAAAATAATGAATCAAGTGAAAAAGTGTAGAAGGACTACCAAAAATAGTAAATATGAACATTGCAAATAGTGAATATAAACATTGCAAATAGTGAATAAAAATAATATTTTAGTAGCTAGTAACAGAAGTCTAAAGGGGACATAAATTTTCGCTTATTCTACAAGTTCATTGTTAGCTGATTGAATAGTAAATTTTTATCTTATAAGAATTTCACCTTCCTCCTATTGTTTCAATCATGACCTTCCCCTGTATCTATTTTATAACCCCTACGTAACCCTATCATCTTCAACCTTGAAACAATAACAACAAAATTCACCTATTACTTTAAGTCATGATCCACTTATCACCTGCATTCCAGACTCGAATCATGTGCTCCATACTCCATCTATCGTCTTTACCCTCCAAATATCGTTTCCAACCTCCTCATATGATCTACATCCTCCAACTGTCGCCTCCAATCACAATCCCTTCTCCTTCTACTAATAGCCTTCAATCAAGACTCTTCACTTCCAACTATTACCTTCACCTATGTTGTAACATATATGTAACCCTCTATCTATCACCTTCGCATATGATCTTGAACCTCTAACTATCATCTAAAATACAAAACATATTTATATTTTAACACAACCTTACTTAAAGTGCATACTTCATCGCTGTCGAACTGAGAAAAAAATGATGCGTTTAAGGGGTTATGCCTGAGTTAAACCTGAAAAAAACAAATTATTAGTTATAAGGCAAAAAAATTATTTATAAGTAATATTAAAAAAATTCTTTTTCCTACTTAAAGTATACATATTAATTGTAATTTTACATATTTTTAAACAATTATATATCTATACTTACTATACAAACAATTCCATGTGTGAAGTATTAAATTTGATCAGATTTTTCCCTTTGCTGTATCAATTCTCAGCATCCGGGTGATGAATATAGACCAAACTGGATGGACAATCTTGCAAATGTCTTTCTCCTCAGCTTAAATGGAAGGGATTACTGAAAAATAAAAATTTTAAATATTGAGAAATACATAAGGTCATAATATTCATAATTATAGTGAATTATGCATATGTTCACATGCGTAACATTCTTTAATCTTACCTTAGCCAATTTCCCTCCGTTCAAGCAGTGACGAAGGATTCCCTAAAGCTCTCCAAAAAATTTCAGCTTGATTGGGCTGATGGTTCCTGAGAAATCCTGCGGCAAGTGATCTAAAATCATAAAAATTTAAAACATGAGAAAAATGCATTTAAAGTTTATGCAAGACACTTATGTATACTTATCGAGTAGTATTTACATGAACTGCTTGGTATATTTCTTTTATATTTTAAAATAAAATACCTATGTATTATGGGATTTATCAAGACCCGGGTGCTGTACATGTTGATGTACCAGTATCAAAAGCTGAAATTGAAATTTAATTTTTTGATACGCATTCACAATCAACATATTTTACATGAATATAATTTTTGTAATTGCTTACCCATTTTTTAACAGGATTGTTAACAATTACAGTAGACTTTGAGCTGCTTTGAGACTATCTAACACACAGGCGTGCACATGATATTCATAGTCCGTATACCTAAAAATAAAGAATACACTCACAAAGAACCAATTCTTCACAAATAATATGTTATTTATAGTCCAAACACTTATCTAAATTTGAAGATTAGTAGACTCAGAAGTTATCATAACAGCACAACATCCAGCTTGCACTAAACTACAGACAGCAGACGAAACAGCTGATGTCTGAATGCAAACTCGGCTAGGTCGGTAAAATAGAGATTTCCCTTTCCATACGCTGTAAGGAGCCATGTTTTCAGCCGGTAATTTAAATTTGCACGTGTTTTTTTATCCCTTTATAAGTTTGATTAAAAAATTACAAGACTAGATTTAAATTCTAAATTTATTTTATTTTGAACATTTAAAATAAAAATAAAATCTACGATTTTATAAAAATTAGTTATTTACAGTTTGTAATGATTCAGTAAATAATATGTGTGTTTTTTTTAATAAAATTGCATTTTCAAAAGGAGTTTATAAACGCATTTAATTTTACATTTTCTATGAAAAGGCAATTGTTTTGAATAATCAAAAGTGTTATAAGACAAAACATCAATAATACGCAATTTTGAAAACTTATATTTTTTTAGTATTTGGCCTATAACTTTGTAGTGGAATTTTTTCGGGCAAAAAGGACTTCAGCAGCTTATTCTACAGTAAATTTGCCTTAAAAAAAATCAAATAAAAAAATTTTTGATTTTTTTAAATTTTAACTCAGGCATAACCCCTTAATCCCTAATCCCGCTCCCGTCTCTATAGGGACACGCGCTGTTTATGCCCGAGCCGAAGGCGAGGCAGCGTTTCAAGACGGCGTTTTAAGGACCACGTTTTTCTCAGTTTATTGAAGATAAGTGTATGCACTCTAATTAAGGGGGTGTGTTAAAAAATTGTATACTGCACTCGCGAATAAAAGTGAGCTGTTTTAAGCTGCTTTAAGCTGTTTTAATCTGTTTTACCTCTTTGGGAGGTGTCGGAATAATAGAAAAACATTAATAAAAATTATATAAATTTAAAAATATTATTTAATTCATAATACTACGCTTTAAATTACGCTGAAATAATTGATATTTAAAATTATTTCTAAGTCTAAGTAAAATCTTCATATCATCAGTAAAAGATAACTCTAGAGTCCTCGACTACCCAAGCTACATCTAAATATTGATCTATTATATATGATGAATCTATGAGTCACAATTTTATGTGCAGCTTAACAATTTTAGTGCAAGCATATAACATCATAAACATTGCTTGAATAAATATATCTGCTAAGCTCTACACAAAATTTTAATTCCCCTAAACCCCAAATCCCGCTCAAACAATCCTCAGGAATTGGCAAGCGAAAAGATCATGTGGGGCCATGCAGGGCCATCATTTTAACATACAGTCTAATAATTTAATTTTTGACACAATTACACCGTTATGTACGGCGTCCACTCAAAACTGCGGGCCCCATGCGACGCCAATGCTGGGCTCTGAATCTCACCCAAAATGAAAATAAATATATAATATAGGGAGAGATATCATACTTTATTTAGCCACAATAATATTGTCTGTTGTTACCAATGGGTTTTTAGCCCACGCCACAATGTTTTTCTTAAGACTAATGAAAATATACTCAACAAAAGGGGAATTAGATTAGTATGTAATATATGAATCTATCGCTCGAGCTTCATGGATAATCAATAAGAACAATTACGCATCTCTTCGAGCCACTGTATTTATTAAATCTGCCGACGTTTCGAGTCGTTACGACTCCTCATCAGGGCTTAAAAATTGATAGAATACGCCAGTTATTGCAATGACCAAACGCTTGTAACAGCGTCGGTGTCACATCACCATCTGGTGACACCGACGCTGTTACAAGCGTTCGGTCATTGCAATAACTGGCGTATTCTCTGTAAAATTTGGTGTGAATTATGTTTATATTAGTGTGATTTTTATCAATTTTCAAGCCCTGATGAGGAGTCGTAACGACTCGAAACGTCGGCAGATTTAATAAATACAGTGGCTCGAAGAGATACGTAATTGTTCTTATTGGGAATTAGATCTATTAATTCGAATAAATAATCCACTGAACCTAAAAACTCTTCGTGGAAAAAGTTCAAATGTGGCTCTTTATTGTTTTTTTAAAAGAAAGCAAGGTCCAAAATTTTCCAATCGATTGTACCAAATGGTTGTATTTGTATTCGGACACAAAAGAAACGTAATTATAGTGACGCAATTTAAATGCAAGAAGATCTACAAACTGTATATTCTTAAAAACTTAAAGAAGATTGTCGGACAGAAAGATCTAATGGAAAGATAGACTACTAAACTCTGAGGGTCTCTAGAGAGTGATGCATCCTCTCTGCTAATTACGCTTTCGGGGCACTCTGGGCTGCCCCTCTCCCTCTCTGGACGTCCTCTCTCTCTCTCTCTCTCTCTCTCTCTCTCTCTCTCTCTCTCTCTCTCTCTTTTACCTAAGGGGCGCTATGGGTTCTGGTAACAACGTAGGTGAGAGGGTGCAGTGTCAGCAGTGCATGTGTCGCCCACTCTCGACGGCGGGGAAGTTGCTGATAGCCGCAGAATCCTTGACACAGGATACTTTTAGGTCCTTGAAATCTATGCCTATACTTGCCCATGCTAGCTGTTCACTCTCCTAATTCTCTATTAATCAATACGCGAATCCGCAAGCGAGAAAGCCGTTACATGACATCCTCCCCCGTTGAGAACGTTTGCCGTTCCGGTGATCAGTCGAAAACAAAACACATGTGAGGTTGATCGCTTGTGTGAGGTATAACAAGGGTTAGTATATTAATGCTATGGGTTTGTATTATTGTATTTTATTCTACTGTTAGAAAGATGCTGACATGGAAATGGACTGCAGTGGGTCCAATTGGTGGCGAAATGAATGTGAACAAAATTTGGGTTATATTTTGTTCGTATTCCTTTATTGAAAAAGTAATGTATTATCATGGGTCCTAGACCGGCGAGCTTACATGGACCAGTCTAGGTCTAAGCTCATAATGGACATGGTTTTGTGTACTTATTCGAGCGCATTCTTGTCTTGGTCCGTCGTGTCGGATTCTTCCTCTAGTAGTCCATGATTGTCGCCACGATTGTCATCTTGATGCAGATGCTGGGGAATGTTTGGCGGGTTGGACCTCGGACTTCTTGCGTTTGCCTGCGCTCTGTTAGTTGTCTGATGCAAATTCGTTGTTGATTTGGGGGGTGGCACAAGTAAGACTCCCGTGTTTGGAGGTAATGTGAGCACTGTTGTTGGTTTTCTGAGGGTTGATGTTCTAGCTGGCAGTTGCCGTGAGCATATGGTCTTATGCTGTGCCTGGTTTCTGTATAAAATTATTTTTCTGCAATGATACTGGACAGGCAGATGGCCATTTTGTATCTTGCAGACCCTTTCGTAGTCGGCCGTTGACCTATTGTCCGCATGTCTTTTGCAAATGTTGTGAAACGTCCTGTAGGACCTTAAGTTTGGTGCCAGCCGGCGAGGATAGTACCAGTGTGGAGTGCCATAGCTCAGGTCTCAGCTATCCATCTCTGTTTCTGCGTTCTGTCATGCAAAATAGTGCACAAATTCCATAAACTTTTTGTAGATAATGGGGCTTGTGTCCAGGCATTTCGTAAAAGTATATATGGTCCAAAGTTCCAAGTTTACGAACTCGAACAATAATTCTATTGTTCTAATGTGACTATCATGGGGACAGGCACACCCAAACAGAGTCCAGTGGTGTCGTCAACCAAGTGTGGGACGTCTCTTGATGGTATTAACGCCAGACTTGGGTGCCTTAGTCCCTGTTGTTGTTGCGTTTTGAGTGCTTACTGTGTCCTATGCAGGGGTCGTGCTTGTTGAGTCCGTTGTTACTGTTGCCCGCCTTATTGCAGTGGGTTGCTTGGTACTTTTGTCGGTATTGGTTTTGGAGCTTCTTTTTTAACATATTTGTCAAAAATTCATAGTACCCTCTCGAGGTCTAATAATAAGTCATATCGGATTGACATCTTTTTATTGTCCGCTTCTCCCAATCATAGTAAGAGACGTTGTAATTTAACCTGGTCTCCCCGGAACACGACGTCCATACTGTCCTGCCTTTTGATTATCCAGAGGATTCTCTCCGCTGAGGGTCCCGTTGGATCATCTGTATCCTGTGTCATCTTGTCCAATAAACTGCATACCTTCTGCACGTGCAGATTGAGCTGATATTTTATTATGAATTTGTTGGCTTTTACATTTTTAATAATGCCGGGTCCAATTTGCTTCATTTTGACTGCAACCGAATCTTTGTCGCCGCTGAACCTGAATTCGACTGTTTTATTTTGTCGGTAGATCAGGTTCGTTATCCAGTGTAGATTGGGTCGAGTTGATGGTCTGTTTACCCCCGCTGCATCGTGTAATATAAGTGGCATGGGAAGTTTGTTTCCTTGGTGGTCCATCTGTAACATAAGAAATGATTTTTGTTATAGATTTGGTCGTATAGCAAAGGTGCGTTATTGTGAACTATGTTAAGCATGCAATTTGGGCTGCAATTTTGTAAATGGGGTTTCATTCCACGCTCATGTCGTTGCTACACTGATAAACTTTCGGTATCTTGGGAGACTCAAAATATGGAGTCGTAAGCCTTCAAAGTTTTGTCCGTATAATCATACAAAAATGCAACTATCATCACTCCATAATGGAATGATACGAGAGCCGAGATCTCTGATATCGCAGGGATCCGTACTTGGTACTCTCAGACTACCAATTCGGTATCTTGGCGGGTCGACAAACTTTGGTCATTGCATGGATCCGTACTTGGTAGTCTCAGACTACCAATTCGGTATCTTGGCCGATTGACGAAATAGAGAACGCTCGCGACGTGTGTGTGTGTGTGTGTGTGTGTGTGTGTGTGTGTGTGTATATATATATATATATATATATGCAACGAAATAATAGATTAATGAATAAATATATGTGTGCGTGCATAAAATACAAAAAAATTGAAGTTACAAACAGTGTTTTATTAAATAAATATACAACTTTTTAAACGTCATATCTCATGATAATGTACGTTTCATTATTTCGATTAAATAATAAACAAGGATCTATTCTAGGTAACTCAACTAAATTAATTAATCTAGAGTTTGGTGATTTTAATACAACATTGTACGCATGGTATTGACTCTTAAAGTAATTATTTTCTATATCGACTACTGTAACGAAAGTGTTTTCGTCAACTTTAAATATTTTTTTTATTTGACCAAATTGTGGTCCATCGCCGGTAACTTTTGTTACTATAATAGAATCTTTTAAATATTTCTTTCCACAAATATTAATGAACTTGAACGATTCTGCAGCTAGAACTTGTGGAAAATAACATAATAGATGTATAAATATATGTATATGTATACATGCAATACGTAAACTTACTTCGTTTAAATCCTGCAAAATGAACACAATGAACTGCACTCGCATTTGAAAAGCACTGCACGGGAGCTCGAGCACAATGTCATCATAATATATACGAGTATATAATATGATATAGACGCGAACGCAGCTCGACCGGTAGCGTTGCCGTCTTATGTTATGGTCGCTTGGGGAGGGGGTACTGCGCAACGTATAAGGAAGATGCCGCGTCCGAATATACCATATTGGCAGTCGCAGACTACCAAAATCGAGTCGTCACGGTTCCAAGAAGCCTGGCCTCTAGCGATGTCCATATTCGTCGTTAAAGTTTACCATTATGGAATCGTGAAGACTCAGAAAATATTGGAATCCTGTAATGCCTATTTGGATTTCACAGACGTCCAAAATGGAATAGTATTACGTTCATCCATGTGATTGTAAATACTCCATACATACTGGACGCCAGAGACTACCGAAAGTTTATCAGTGTATCTAATTCTATATTTTTGCCTATTTATAGAAAATATTTTGTTTGGGGTCCTATCTATGTCTATTATGTCATCAATTCCGGGTCTGGCATTGAGTAAATGGTCGTTTGGTTGAGTCACTGGGTTAGTTGTAACGTTAGAAATATTTGTATGGACTTTTGTCTTTCGGGTTTGTCTAGGGTTTTGCATTTCTTTTCTTCTTGAAAATCTATTTTGACCTGAGTGTAGGTGCTCGGTGTTTGTGGTCCATGCTTGTTGCTAAGGGCACGTTTGTTCGTATAAAATATAGATATTTGTGTTGATGCTGTGCAAAGAATTTGGTTTCCATTACGATTTGATTTTTCTTGGGCTCTTTCTGGGTTCGGCGAAGGTTGCTTTGTAAATTGGGTTACCGATGATTCTTGCTTTGTCTGCATATTTTTTTTGAAGTATTTTACATATCCATAGCAGAGTCTGCCTTTCTTTTCTCTTACTGTGTTGTAATACATTCTTTTACCGAGATCTGGCGCTCCGCGAATCCAACATGTTTATTCGCTCCGCGATTTTATCATTGCAGTAGTTTAAGTTTTTCCCATCACATAATTTTCACCATCTCAATGTGGTTAGGCTAGCTTAGAATAGGACATAAATAATCTTTTTGCAAAGAAAATGTGCGTCGAGGCGTGTTCAAATCATCCTGCTCGCACATGTGTTCGAAACAACGCGACGCGCGCTGGCAGAAAATGGCCTCGTAGTCCGGGAATTAGGGGGTTGGGTGTTCAATAGTGCGATATTGGCCACTTTCTTCTACGTTTAATTTCATAATCAAAATAAGTTAGTAGTAACCTACTAACGTTTCGATTTCAGACCTGATCGGTAATATTATTATTATTGCAAAATAAACTTCAAAACAGCACTTTTTTTAGTTTTTCGCGAAAAATTTTTTTGCAACGCATTTTACGCAAAAAAAGTAAAGATAAAAGTTGTTCAGAAATTAATTTTGCGTATGATTCATGCATGGCTGAATGCAAAATTAACTTGCTTTATCGCTAAATAATTAACACAAAAATTTTTATTCAATTTTTCATATTGCCACAATTTTTGCAAAAAAAGATTTTTTTCATGAGATAAGATAGCAAAGATGAATTTTAGTACAAACAATATAAAAATCCATGTCCGACCTCGAAATAGCTTTATATGCCAAAATTATTTACCCTAAAATTTTAAATTCATTTCCTAATTGCCCATGGAACGATAAACGGATCCAACCACATTTAATCAGCAGCTTATGACGTACTTAAAAAAAGATATAAAAGAATTTTGAAAATATTAATATTTAACAATATTTTATACTAAATAATTTTCTTATTGCGGCCAATTTTGATGTTAGAAAATGGAGACAAAACGCATTTTAAAGTACGTAAGAAACCATGAATTTCCATATAAATTTTATTAAGATCGGACCAATAGGAGCTGAGATAAAAACATTTTTCATTGCCAAAACACATTGACAGTACCTAGTGTACGCGTTTTGCCGAAAAGCTACGAAGCGCGCCACCCAGAGTGCGTAATCGGCGACCTTCTTCACCTAGACACAGTGTCGGTACCTGGTGCACGCGTTTTGCCGAAAAGCTACGGAGCGCACCACCCAGAGTGCGCAATCGGCGACCTTCTTCACCTAGATACCCAGATATTGGTTTCCGCCACCGTATACCCTGGTGACATAGCTGCTATGCCGGTTGAAAGAATACGTGACAGAGTACACCATCTTGATTCGACGTACGATCTATTGTCATTGTGTATCATTCTATTTGACTTCAGATAATTCAGATAAGACTGCTCGAGTGGTACGGGTAGTGTTACCTGGACTCCATCATCGGCCACCTAGATTACCTGCATAACTCTCAGAGTTGCAGTGCTTATCATCGATATGAATAATTTTTTGTCAACCCCTACAATCGCGCTATATTTATATTTATTTATTTATAGTGCTATATATACTAAGCGCGTCATAACTAACGTAAAATTCCAAACTTTAATGATTTTTTTCTCAATAACGGTGGCTCTCCGCCAGTTGCGTCCATGGAGACTTTTGTTCAGGAGATCATAATCTAATATATATGAAATTTTCAGTCAATTTGACAGGGAACCATTTTCCATAAGGAATGTGCGGGGTCCTTTAAATAGACTCGTGCCATAAATAATTAATAATTTCTAATTAAAATTAATTTACACATATTAATTTAATAAGAATTTACAAATATTAATTATAATATATTAATTTACACAAATATAATTTTTGAAGTTTGTATTTGTCTTTCTAAAGTTAGTTTCGAAAGTCTCTATAGTTACAAAAAATTTATAAAGAAATTTTTTTTAGAAAAACTGATAGCAGTCGAAGTAAGATTCACACACATTTGTGTCAGCTTAAACCTAAGCCCCTTGATATGACCATTAACATTGGAAGTTTAACTAACTGCAATTTCAATGTCTTTAACAAACCCAGAATAGTATTGAATTTAAATCAACAAAATCATAAGCTCACTGGAACCCCAATGATCAATAAATTAATTCAAGCAGCTTACGGTCACTAACACCACACGTACATTTATTTTAGAGTAGACTAAATTACACCCATCAACGCCAAGTATGTTATCTCCCAGGCACTGGAATGACTCTCTTAGGTGACCAATTAAATAACAGTCAATAAAAAAATCTCCAGAATGCGTATCCCTAGTTTAGCTGACAACACAGTTTTATTCATACTACAGTTAACTGGCGAAGCACTGATATTCACTCGAAGCTCTTGCCAAAAATATTTCGGCGTGAATCTACCAAGTCCCAAATTTAAAGTCATTGGTCTCGTCTACTAAGTTCAATCACTAAACTTTCAATTGGTCCAACTTTAACAATTTACCACTGAAATCTACAATCATTTTAAAGTCAAAATCAATATGGTTAAAAGATTTCAATACGCATAGTGACTAACGAACAATTATCCTTTCTTTACTTTATCTACACCAGTAGAAAATTTGTCCAATCAATCGACTCAGTAAACAGGATACTATAGTGTCTTGTTAAACCCACACTTTGAATAATATATGCTTGGGGGCAATAATTTAAATTGAATTAACATACCTCACTTCACCGTAAAGAATTATAAATTTCACCGCCACTTTAAGTGCGAGTACTAGGCTTAAAGTCTCGTCACAAAGTCTAAACAGCTACATAAACTAAAACTTTAGTTGATTAACACTGGCCTAAACAACAAAATCAACATTAATACACTCATTTTTGTGCTTTCTATTCTTTTCATTAATAAAAGGTTCACCTCATTAAAAAATTTCTTGTAGCAACTGGCTTCTCTAGAGGCGTCGCCAAAGTTCGCCACCCATCTGAAAATCGAAAACAAACAATATTTTTAAAAAAAGAACCAGGGCTTTAAATCAATTAGATTCAATGATAATCATATTTGTTTCAAAATTTTACTCGTCTGACTAAGACGCCCAGTTGTGATCCCCAGCGTTGGTCGATCAAAGACTCCCAGTTTTTTGCAACACAGTGCATGTATCCAGGTGAAACGTACTCCTCGAAGTAGATGACTATCCACAGCTGCTAATGAGTATGAGTTTTGATCCCGAACGAGCAAATTTTAATAACTTTGCGAGCAACAAAGTTAGTCTCGTGCACGGCCAGTGGTCATAGGCGTTACGGCAGACGTGAGATCGATAACTGCACACTGCAGTCCAACTTACTGACGCTACGAAGTGAGCGCGCGCGCAAACTTTCAGAACTAGACACAAGTGACTAACACCAGCAGCACTGCCGCCACGATCTTGGAACCAGGCGCGCAGAAATTTAAACGCGATCAAAAGAACTTTGAAATTCTTTCAAATAACTGACAATACGATTTCACCACTATTCACCATTTTAACTAATTATTGATACTTCTTTAATAATAAACCAATAAATTCGAATTATTTCCAAATTATTTGCAACGAATCTTTTCAAATCTTAATTAATACATTTACTTAACTTTAAATAATAATTTTGACTAAATTAATTAACCAAATAATTAATTACTTAAACATTTATAAAATTAGATTTATTATTTTATATATATATATTTGTAGATATATTATTAGAGAAAACGTTTATAAAAAAAACATTTAAAAAAAACATTAAACAACTACCGAGGGATAAAGTCATATTTAGATTGTGTGACATACACATCTAAGAATACATTTAAAAAACATTTATAAAATAGTTTTTCTACTATTTTTACTCACCCCTCGCGAACCCTGCCTACCACATATACCCAATAACTAGCAAATTAACACAATATACCCATAGATTATTATAATAAATCAACTACATCAAGGGGCGCGGTAGCGCCACGATGGCAAGTATAAGTACTTCAGTACGTACGCCGCCGTCGGGCGCTAGCCAGACCCTATTATACGTTAAACTTGCCCTGTTGGAACCTAAGCGTACGTTTTTCTTCATAGTGACAGCTTCGTTTCTTACATATGAGCACTTAAATGAAAGCTTGGGACGAAAGTAATAAAATCACATCAGGGTCATATTTCGTGAAATTGCTTCTACAGAAAGATATTGTAAAGTGAAAGTTTGGGCTCCTCAAATCTCCTCAAGGGAGAACAATTGTTCGACGGATATCCGGTCACGTAGCATCTACGTAATCTAGGCTATACCATATAGATAACTTTAATATGACGTACATCTACATAATAATCTGGGCTATACATATAGGTAACTTTAGTATACGTTGTTTTTTCGCAGACGATAGACGGTGTTTTCATACAGTGTTATTTTTCATCAACGTGGATTTTCTTTTGCTGTTTTTTATTGCAAAATAGAGTTAAATAATCACATAAATACAAATTTTAAAACAGCTGTGCCAAATATCAAGGGACGCGGTACTTTTGTCGTTACACGGTTTTGGAAAAAATGGATTATGAGAAGACAATCATTAAGAGAACACAATCAGATAAGTATTTCGATTCATATTCCATATAAATATATCATATATATATCGAATTTTACGAACTTGTTCTTCGTTTAAATGTTATTTTATTTTTTCAGATTTTTGTAAGTTATTATTTCACCTATGAGGTGATATACTAGGAGGGAATATTGGAAAACTAAAAAGTTCCTATGTGTGTCTAATATTCTCTATCGGCCTCATTCTTTATGTTTATTAACAAACTAGGAAAATAGCTGGAATATCTATTAAGTTTAGACCAGCAATTGGAATAGAGCAAGCGTAAGTTTTTTATTTTTGCATTATTTCTTTTCGTAATATCCCATATAGCACCCAACAATCTGGGAATATTGCTGGAATGTTGCTTTGGTAAGTAAAGTATGATCAGTTATGTTGCGGGAAGGTTACGTAACCAGCTGGCCACGGTCAGGCAACATTGCTGCGAAGTCGAATGTCCGTTTTAATATTACATCGATTCGATCGGTATTCCGTACCCATCCGTGGAAAGTAATATTACAGTAATATTGCAGTAAGCTTATTCTACATTCCCAGAACATTAATATATTATACATTTTTTATCGATTTTTTCGAAAAAATGTCTTCCCTATTGAAATAATACAGCAATGATATGGTAACATTGCACAATGTTATCACAACATTTCTGGAATATAATATCTTACAAAGGGATCAAAGGAAAATGGTTAAAAGAAATTTCTCCGGTCGGGATTTGAACCCAACTCCTTTCGTTCAGTAGATTCGCTCGTTATCCACTGAGCTATTATTTTGTTGTTGTCAAATAATTTTGAACCTAGGTTATATTTTGAAGGTCCTCGTTTATCTCTCATTTTAACCTACACATTAACTTCAATGACAACAACAAAACAATAGCTCAGTGGATAACGAGCGTGTTTACTGAGCGAAAGGAGTTGGGTTCAAATCCCGACCGGAGAAATTTTTTTTAACCATTTTTCTTTCATCCCTTTGTAAGATATTGTATTCCAGTAATGTTGTGATAAATTTGTGCAATGTTACCATAACATTGCTGTATTATTTCAATAGGGAAGACATTTTTTCGAATAAATCGATAAAAAGTATATAATATATTAATGTTCTGGGAATGTTGAATAAGCTTACTACAATATTACTGTAATATTACTTTCCACGGATGGGTATGGAATACCGATCGAATCGATGTAATATTAAAACGGACATTCGACTTCGCAGCAATGTTGCCTGACCGTGGCCAGCTGGCTACGTAACCTTCCCGCACCATAATTGATCCTACTTTACTTACCAAAGCAACATTCCAGCAATATTCCCAGAATGTTGGGTGCTATATGGGATAATTAGAGTCATTTAGTCATATATTGCAAAACAAAAAGGTTTCTGTGTGTTTGAAATATTCTATCGGTCTTACTGATTCTATTTATAACTAGACTACTAAATAGCTAGCATATCTATGAATTAAGTTTAGACCAGCAATTGGAATAGAGCAGGAGTAAGTTTTTTATTTTGATTTTGTATATTTCTTATCATAATAATTAAAGTTTAATGTCACATGCAAAACATGAATACGTATATCTTTGCATGTTTTTCTTTATGCATAATATAAATTTAAGTCATTAAGTTATTCTTATTTTATAATTTTACGTATAATTAGAAATTAAAAAGTAATAACTTTTTTCTTTAAAGATCTCAGAATTTATTTGTTGAAAGAATAATCAAAGACTTGGGTTTAGTACCTTTTACATATTTTTTATTAATTTTCATTACGATTTTCTTGATCTGCATCTTCAACTTCGTGTGTTGCCACCCTATTTAGCCATTGAAACCTGCGGGTCATTTCCTTTAATTTTACTTTTTGATAAATCGTACATAATATAATGAAAGATTTTGTGAACTGATTCTGTGTTAAAATGTTCTCTTTTATTTTTCAGGTTTTATTGGAAGGCATACAACAATCAGCTTATAAAGAATTTTCTTGTAATGTGACAAGCTAGTGAAAGTGTTGCATTTTCATCGTTTCAGTATCGAAGAAAGTTTTTACAGAATTTCTATTGAGAGGTTACGCAACTGTCATGTTATAAAGGGAAGCAATTCCTGTGAGAAGGTAGTGATATGAAAATGTTTTTTCAAAATTTATAATTATTATATTAGTTCAGATGACAAGTGGTTTATAAGTTTTTTCCAATTTTGAGAGAGCAAATACACTCAGTTTCCAGACGTAACGAGACGTTTCCCAAGGAAAAAGCATGTTTTGCTTTGTATACGGTAACGAGAACTCATGAAGGCATACAACTATCATGTTATACAAGGAAAGAATTTTCTTGTGACGTGACAAGCTAGTGAAGGTGTTGTACTTTCATCGTTTAAGTATTGAAGAAAGTTTTTACAGAATTTCTATTGGGAGGTTATGCAACTGTCACGTTATAAACGGAAGGAATTCCTGTGACAAGCTAGTGATACGAAAAATGTTTTTTCAAGATTTATAATTATTAAGTTCAGAATTATAAATTCAGAAGTCAATTGATTCAGAAGTTTTTTTCAATTTTGAGAGAGCAAGTGCACTCAGTTTTCAGACGTAACGAGACTTTTCCCAAGGGAAAAGCATGTTTTGTTTTATATAAGGTAGCGAGAACTTATGAGTTGTCCAGCAGTCACTCAGAGTGATAGTATGAGAATTTTTAAGTCGAAACGGCTTAGCAAAATTACATACCTGACAATTTAGATTCTAAAGCCATGAAATCAATGGTGTAAGTATATCTACATGAAAATCAAAAATATAAGTTCTTGGATCGAGTGAATTGTATGTATTGTTTTAACATGTTAAAACAAATTTGGATACCAAATTTCAGCCTTCTAGCTATAACAGATTTTAAATGAGGTGAAGACCGAAATATGCAAAATTGATGGTCGGGTTCCTTTAGAAAGCTGCGGCAAGTACACAAAAAGCATGAAAAAACTAAATTTGAAAAATTTACTTGAAACAGATTTATCAGTTTTTTGTCTATATCTTCGAGGCAAATGTTTTTAGCAAAAAACGGCTTTCAGGACCACATTCTACGGACTGTTAACTGTGAAAAAAGTGAATAAAAAACAATTGACATTTTCATAATTCTAACCCTGTCATAACCCCTTAAAAGTAGCGAAATTTCCCCCCCCCCCAAAAACCTTTTCGAGGTAAAAGGCTGGCTAGTATAAGGTCATTTATTCGTGTAAAAATTAAAGATCAATTTTTTAATACTTGATAACCTTAATGTACCAAATACCAAAATTTCATTTTCAGTGCTTTATTATTTTAGTCCGGGGTCAGGGTCGGTTTTCGTGGCCGATTCGAGTTAAGTCGTGAAATCAGGTGATTCTTATGTATTTTTTTCTCCTGATTACGAATTTCGAGGGTGGAATGTCGAGAAGTGGTTCCATTAATTGTTATTGACAATTTAAATGTTTAAATATTCATAAAAATCGCTCTAAATATGATAATAGTATGTGCGGCAGCTCAAATTGTTCGTTTTTTAATGGCGAATCTTAGACAGTTTGCAAAATTTAAAAATGTTCATTAGAACCCGAGATATCAATAAATCAATCAATAAATAATACGTTTTTGCTCCCGCGCTAGATGTTTTTGACATATCTTCATTTGTACTTAAGGTATTTTGACTTTAGAGGTCTTATTTTAAAGCTGAAACCTAGTACTATCATGTACAACAATTATTATTCATTTAGCATAAGTATTAATTTAAATACAGCGTGTATAAGAAGAAAATTAAGGTAAGAAAAACGAATTTTATTTGTTTACGAGTCTTTTAAGAGGATTTAGCGATAGAAGACAGCAATAGACATCATTGTAAACTGTTCCCTAAATCATTAGCTTTAGAATGAGTATAATTTTGTACTATGATAGTAGTAAGTTATCAATAGCACAACGATCAAGTGGATAACGTGCTTCGCGGCCGCGCGGGAACGCTGTGCGTGCTTAAAGGAGCGGTAAGATATCTTATGCGTTATTTAACTATTCATTGTTAAAATTTATGATATATTTTGTTAGTAAACATAAATAAACCTATTTAATTTATTCAATATATATTAACATTTTTATTTTTCCGTATGAATATTTTTGTACAAGTATTGGCTTTTTTACAGTTGCAAAACGAGCAGCATGTAATGTTAGCCACTACGCAACAACACGCCTTTCTATTACACACCTTGCACATACAATTTTGTACAAGTTCGTTGGGAGGTGGTAATAGAATTTGTACTGTTTCGGGGACCAGCAAATCGTCTTCCTCTTTCCAACCAAATAATGTAGGTTCTAACTTATTTAAATTAGAGTTTAAAAAGTGGGTTTGATAATGTACTATGTACATGGATCTCAGTATGTGCAATATTATTGTGTCACTTGTATGAGGTAAATTTTCTATTAATGAAAATATTTCACCTAATAATATTCTTGGTTCAACAGATTTAATATTCTCGAGAATCGCGTTGTTAATGTGAACAGATTTATCTGTAATACTATTAGATTTATCGGTCTGTGTTCGTTTATATTTTAATTCATAAATTCTAAGACATGCGGCATGATATTTTAATTGTGAAGCTAAAAAAGTTTCAGGGCTATTTAATGTTGCTGTCCTAATAAATACGTCATCTTGTAGAAATCGAGTAGCATTAAACAACAATTTTGCTCTCTCGTTCTCTTGTAATGTATACAATGTCTTTACTTTTTTGTGAGTTAATCGGGCGCAAACTATACATTTTTCAAAGTTGCAATTGAAATTTTTGCGAAATGATCTTGGCTGTTGTTCGATTGACGCTAAAGGCTCAATAGCATTTTTATTATCAGAATCTTGCTTCGTGCGTTTATCATATGACTTATGTGTATAATTTTTGTAACACGTTTTTACGTGGTAGTAAAATCTATCTGAAATTTATGGTTAATTTTATTTATTATTAAATGAATACAAAGTATGTGACAAAACTACGTGTCAAAAGGGAGTTTATAAAATTTTAAAATGCATTATTTTTAAGACTATGTTAAAGCATTTTAAAACCTAAAATAAGACTTCTATTGGCATTTGCAAATATATATTAAATATAAAAAAAATTACTGAAATATTTGAATAAATGATTTAAATATTATTTACCACTGGTAGCTAATATATTTAAGCGATGATTAACGTTGTCGATTCGCAATTTCGCTACCTGTCTTATTTGATGCATTCCATTGTCCGTACTAGTCAAGGGGGCATTTTTACTGTGACACTGACAAATAATACACAAGTTTACACTAAATATATTGTTTTCACTTTTTTCCATTGCAATAGCATTTCAATTTATCAGCAACTATTCAAAAGCGATGTGCACCCTAAAAAGTCAAGCGTAGAATGGAGATACCACCGGTGCGCTCGACTCGTCTTGTTATAAACAAGTTGCAACTTGTAGTTCATTGACGGAGTAAAATAAACATGCCTCACGGCTCCTTTAAGTGCGCACAGTGTTCACGCGCGGCCGCGAAGCGCGCTATCCGCTTGATCGTTGTGTTATTGATAACTTACAACTATCATAGTACAAAATTATACTCATTCTAAAGCTAATGATTTAGGAAACAGTTTACAATGATGTTTATTGCTGTCTTCTATCGCTAAATCCTCTTAAAAGACTCGTAAACAAATAAAATTCGTTTTTCTTACCTTAATTTTCTCCTTATACATGCTGTATTTAAATTAATACTTATGCTAAATGAATAATAATTGTTGTACATGATAGTACTAGGTTTCAGCTTTAAAATAAGACCTCTAAAGTCAAAATGCCTTGAATACAAATGAAGATACGTCAAAAACATCTAGCGCGGGAGCAAAAACATATTATTTATTGATTGATTTATTGATATCTCGGGTTCTAATGAACATTTTTAAATTTTGCAAAATGTCTAAGATTCGTCATTAAAAAACGAACAATTTGAGTTGCCGCACATACTATTATCATATTTAGAGCGATTTTAATGAATATTTAAACATTTAAATTGTTAATAACAATTAAAGGAACCACTTCTCGACATTCCACCCTCGAAATCAGGAGAAAAAAATACATAAGAATCACCTGATTTCACGACTTGACTCGAATCGGCCACGAAAACCGACCCTGCCCCCGGACTATTTACGATTATTTCATTATGTAAATTAAAATCAAACTTTCGATAACGACATAGAGAATATTCTAGCGGGTTTATTGTATACGGTTATTAATTTTTTCCTTCCTACATGTCGATAAGAAATGTATTTATTTATTACGCTAGCTGAGAATGCGTAGAGGCTTATGAAATCCAGGTCGTTATAATTATCGGCCCGGCTCCTCGAGTTCCCCTGAACCCGGTGACGCCAGGTACTTACCTGCAAGTGCCAGAGTCTCGCGACTCTTTTAACGAACTCGAGGATGGGGCGGATTTGCCGGCTAGCTAGCTCAGCCCCGCGAACGCGGTAAGGAGAGAGGGTGGTTCGGATAGAAATATCGCGTGGTTATTAACAAAAGCAAATGATCATTTATTCAACTAAAACTTTTACATGAATCAGGCAACCCAAGATAACCCGGGCTAAACAGCCACCGCAAGATAAAAGAATACGCAAGGTATTCGGCCTCTTCGGGCAACGCAACGCTATTGAAAGAATACGCGAAGGTATTCGTCCGCTCCTTGGCACGCACCGACAAGGAGGTAAACTCCGCACAACGCTGAAACTCAATTACCGCAAGGACACTACAATAAATAAAATGTTAGATAACCACATAGATATCCGACTCTCGCGCGTCTCAAGGTCTCTCACATACAATGCCCACTTGGCTACACATGCACTCTTTGTCCGCCGACTCTTCATTCACGCCTTAAGCCTATGACCGCGATCGCCCATACTTAGCGCGAATCGCAGCCGTCTAAACTACTTTTGGCCGAGAGCGTGTCTGCGTAACCACGACCTACAACACCTCTCGCGCCGTATCCTAACACGAGTCGAGCGAGGCCCCCCTTGTCCTCGCCGACTAATTTCCGAGAAACACTAATACTCCGCACACGACGATAACAGATATCCCCGAGTTACGCGTCGCGTCGATAACCTTCGTCCGCGCAGGCAACGCCGAGGGAAGCTCGCGACCGATCTACCCGAGGTAGACCGCTCCGTACGCACCGTGAGGTAGAGGCAACCTTCGTCGGAGGAACCCGAAGGAAACGTACGCTCCCGACACGCTACGACGCGAATCGGCAACCTTCGCCTGAGATACCTGAGGGAAAGATACGCTCTAGACACGTTACGACGCGAATCGACAACCTTCATCCGAGGTACACGATACACGAGGTACTCTTTGTGCGCAACGGACGACGTGATAACCATAAGTCGAAGGCAACTACGCGAACGGCAACCCAGAGTAGACAACGTACACGCCCTGAGTCGCACTAATTACTCGCACGCTTAAGTAAGAGGAGACATCCACAGTAAACGATAACCGCGCTCGCGGATGTTCGTACGCTCGCGAGACAAAGGGACACGAGGACGCGCGTGGAACTGCGCAGTCGCCCGCGAGGGAAAACTCAGCTAAATATCAGAGCAACACACTGACCTTTTCCTTATCCTCGGCGACCAAGCCTCTGGACCCTCAGAACCCAGGAATCAGCAAACCACGATAATAGCACAAATAAAGAAATAGCACAAGGAATCCCACGGGAGTAGACTGCGATGACGTCCGAGCTGGAGCGGCCGGGGCAGGAGAGTGCCGGCTCGCGCACTCGGCGCGTGCCGCACGCTCTCGCTCTCCCGTGACGCCGAGCGGCTCGCGCTCCTATTGGTCGGTTCGCGTGGGGCCGAAGGCCCGCGCGCTCGCGCCGCAGCAGGTGCGCTCGCCTCGCATCGTCGATCGCGGCGCATGCGCGCTCGACTCTCGATCAGCTGCTAATGCTGGAGAGATAGCCGCGAAATTCAAACGCTCGCAACATACAAACAGCCAGACATACATACAGACAATTCACGCAATGCCTAAACTATGCGCAAATTACGAAGTACAATGTAACTCTCAGCAACTCCTTCTGTCCGGGCCCTGGATTCGGGAATGCCTGTTACAAAGGGCGCAAAGGCTGCCTTTTATTACTTCAAACGTTCTCGCGGTGAAGCAACCATCACGCTGGCCGTGCTGCAGGAGGCTCTCACGTAGGAAGAACCCACCCGTCTCATCTGCGTCCGACGACTTACGATGAGCCGGAATTGAACGCCCTGTATGGACCTGTTGCTGCTTCTGTCACGCCGGAGCTCGCCTTCTTCCCTTCTCGCCCTTGAACGGGGAGTGAAAAAGCACTCCGTAATTTCCTCCTTCCTCGACCAGCTCTCCTCTCCTCGCGTCGTCACTCGAAAAGAGACGTTACGCCATTAGTCCTTTCATTCGTCACACATACACACTACCTTGAGAAGCTTTACCCCGGCAGCTCGACTCTCGATGTGACGTGGCGACATTTTGCTACGTTACAGTATAAATGAATTTATAAGAAATGTATTTATAAGTATATAAGCTAAATGAATCTAATCATCTTTTCGAGCAACTTGGTATTTATTACATCTTACACTAATTATGAAATCGAGCCGAAGGCGAGGGTGGCAAAAACGAGATATGGGCTGTCCGAATTTACTCCCGTGGTGCGTAATAATGTCGCTTCTATCGCCCAGGAGCGAAAGTAGTACTTTTGGAACAGTGTGGAGAAAAAGGTGTTTATAATCAGTTCAAAAATAATTATGTTAAGATGTATGTCTTTTTTTACCTCATAAATGAGTGAATCACAAACACTGAAAGGACATGATGCTTATACATTTAGCTGAATAATCCAAAACTCTCAACTATCTATGAAAATATGAACGCGTAAACATGTTCGGGTCAAGAGTCTGTTGGACAGACTACCCTTTCTTTAGTGTTACTTCTCTGTACATTCGATTTTACATAAATTGCCATTTTATTTTTAGCAAAAGAAAGTTATGATGTCAATAAATAAATGGGCAAGTTTTTATAAAAAGCAATTGATTATAAATAAATAAATAACTGCTTAAGTGGGGGAAAAATATAAAAATAAATGTATTCATACAAACACTCGACTAATTGTTTTTTGAATAATTTGAATAATTTGAATGATTTGAATAATTGCGACTGACGCCCTGTTCTGCGCATCCCAACTGACGTTTCATGACCGATTACGCTGACGCTGTATTTACTGTAGGAGGTTAGGTCACCACTCTTTTGGTAAATGAAGCTTCGTGTGACTGGTCACAAACATGAGCAGAACGTGGCACAATTTCGGTATTATTCAAAGTTTCAATTGTACCCGACTGTATATGTGATAGAATCGCATGATGTTCTTATATAACATTATCACATGACAAATGTGCCCATAATATGTGGTAATATCATGTATATGTCCAAAATTATCGTGTAATGAACAGGATTGTTTCGCATTATGAAAAATTTTTCTGTTATTTATGGAAGCAACGAGCGGAAGTAAAATCGACTCTAGTTAGTAATTCAGTAAATGTCTTATTATTCTTTTTTTTTATGGAATAACTTGCCGTCCCGTCCTATCATAGATAACGATGGATATCATCTTCAAATTATGCATGGTTAACCAAAGTAAGTTGTTGTTGACGAAGCACCGTTGAAAATCTCGTAACCGATTTTTCATTCACTATGTATTTACTGCTATTCTTAACCAGTTTTTAAAGAATTTAAATTTAATCTTGTAATCATTCTAAGCTAAATTTTCATTTATTTGTATGTATGTTTGACGAAAGTCTGTTATTATTCACAAAATATTACATGAAATTGATTAAAAATAATTGTACATACTATTATAAAAAAATGTTATTATAAAATAAATTTCTGCGACTGAAGTCGGGAAGAAATCAAGCTTAAAAATATTAATTTAATATTTACATAGCTTGCAAATTTTAATTTTAAATCTGTTTTTACTTAGAAAATAGAACTCTAATTATCTTTTGAGGCTATTGTTCTCACAGTTTAACATAATTGAGTAGTACCCATTACAGGATAATAGGAAGATGAATGAACTGTATAAAAAATTGTTGATTATTAAAAATTGATGATATTGTTGATTATACTGACATTCAGTAATTCATTGATTATCTATGATAGGACGGGATGGCAAGTTTTTCCATAAAAGAAAGAATAGTAATACATTTACTGAATTAATAACTAGAGTAGATTTTACTTCCGCTCGTTGCTTCCATAAATAACAGAAAAATTTTTCATGATGCGAAACAATCCTGTTCATTACACGATAATTTTGGACATACACTTGATATTACCACATATTATGGGCACATTTGTCATGTGATAATGTTATGTAAGAACATCATGCGATTCTATCACATATACAATCGGGTACAATTGAAACTTTGAATAATACCGAATTTGCGCCACGTTCTGCGCATGTTTGTGACCAGTCACGCGAAGCGTCATTTACCAAAAGAATAGTGACCTAACCTCCTACGATAAATACAGCGTCAGCGTAATCGGTCACCAAACGTCAGTTGGGATGCGCAGAACGGGGCGTGAGTCGCAATTATTCAAAGTTTCAATTGTATCCGACTGTACCTTTTCATGGGCTATCTACCTTTTTACATGCTACAATTTAGTCGAGTGTTTGTATGAATACATTTATTTTTATATTTTTCCCCCACTTAAACAGTTATTTATTTATTTATAATCGATTGCTTTTTATAAAAACTTGCCCATTTATTTATTGATACCATAACTTTCTTTTGCTAAAAATAAAATGGCAATTTATGTAAAATCGAAGGTATAGAGAAGTCACACTAAAGAAAGGGTAGTCTGTCCAATAGACTCTTGATCCGAACATATTTACGCTTTCATATTTTCATAGATAGTTGAGAGTTTTGGAGTATTCAGCTAAATGTATAAGCATCATGTCCTTTCAGTGTTTGTGATTCACTCATTCACGAGGTAAAAAAAGACATACATCCTAACATAATTATTTTTTAACTGATTTCGCTCCCGGGCGATAGAAGCGACATTATTACGCACCACGGGAGTAAATTCGGACAGCCCATATCTCGTTTTTGCCACCCTCGCCTTCGGCTCGATGTCATAATTAGTGTAAAATGTAATAAATACCAAGTTGCTCGAAGAGATGATTAGATTCATTTAGCTTATAAATACATTTATACTTATAAATACATTTCTTATAAATTCATTTATACTTATAAATACATTTCTTATAAATTTATTTATACTTATAAATACATTTCTTATCGACATGTAGGAAGGAAAAAATTAATAACCGTATACAATAAACCCGCTAGAATATTCTCTACGTTGTTATCGAAAGTTTGATTTTAATTTATTATAAATACATAACATTTCGTTCAACAGGTAAATTTTTTTTCTCTTTAAATTTTAATCTACATAAACATATTGTTACGCACAGGGACGGATAAATAAGTAACTCACACGTTTATAGGAAAACGAACTAGAAAGGACTTTATTTATTTGTAACTGTTGAACACGCGTTAGTTCTGATTAACTATCACAACGAGACTAACTAAAAGAATAACAACCGCAAAGTTGCAGCGGATGCTCTGCGCGATTCCAAGCGTTCGAATCGTACCGATCATAGCAATACATTTAAATATATTTAATTACTATAACATTAACTTGTAATTGCCCACATAACTGTACATATCCAAATAATAAGAAGGCAGTTTGAATGTTTTCTGCCAAACCCCAATTAACTACTAAAGTATTAAATATTCATTAACTAACTGCGCCAACCTACGCAAAAAGTTTAAACTCGATTAGAATAAATTAATTTTTCTTCGTCCCTTGTGTTTTAACAAGCAATGCGTTTACAAAATTGCATCATTTACAACTCATTAAACTCGCTTTTAAATCAAATTTCATTTAAATTTCTAAACTCAATTTTCAATTTACACCACTACCTATTTGAAATCTCTCTATTAAGCAATATTAGCAACTGTTAACAAACCCAGTCATCATCAAGAAACCAACTTACCATCAAGAAACCAACTTATCATCAAGAAACCCAGTAATCGTTAAGAAACCTAGTTATTAACTCAAACCATTAAACACAAAATACTATAGTCGAATAAACAATAGCAACATTTTCAAAAAACTAAGCTAAATTTTAAATTCGCGCAAATCAACGACACAAGAAATAAACGAAGAAGATCACTTATATTAGCTAACTGAATTTTTCCAAAACATCAACATACCGAACAACACAGAAGAACAGGATGAATTCACTGTACCAAACCTATCAGCAGCGGATAGCGCACTAATCAAGTCTCTCAGCGACTCCTCGCATTCATGAATTGCATAAGGACAATACCTTCGTTGCGAGTCTACATACAAGTTCGTCAAAGCACCAATCAACTGGCACTACCAGGAGTAAAAAAACAGTTTATGAACACCGTGCTACAAAAGCTAATGAGAGCAGCAAAAAAGAGCCTAAGTAATAAGAAATTCGAAAACATCAACGACCTCATCACTCATCTCAAACAACGATTTGGACGAAGACGTGATTTCAGCTATTATGACAACAAAATATTAAATCTAAGGTTGTGATAACAAGAGACAGTTGGTGACTTTTAGGACGAGCTCAACATTCTCCTAACCAGCGCCGCAAAAGCTTTGCAAGAGCAAGATGGTGATAATTATCATGCGTCTATGATAGTACCAAGAAAAACAGAGCAAAAGATATATTTATTAAAGGATTACCGCAATGGCTCTCAAACAAAGTTGATGCATACAAACCGCAAACAATGTAAGAAGCCTACAAAGAAGTAGTAATCATCGAATCAAGAATCGAAGCTAAAATAATGCCTGACGAAAGATTATATAGATCCATAAGGAATGAGGACCAAGGACACAGAGCTATGCCAAACAAACCATTTATGTACCCGTTCAATTTCATAGGCTGCATAGAAAAAAAAAGAATCCTATCCCACGATCAGAAGCATCAGTATCTAAAATAAATGGAACATCTAGATGTGAGAAAGCTAGGATAGAAAGAGATGAAAGAACTTCTTTCAATTTTGAAAATGACTTTTGGCACTCATCAGTCCAAAGAAACCTTGCCTTTTTTTCTGTTAACTGATAAAGTTGCTTAGCTATAGAGGAAAATCTCCTAATAAAGCGTATATAATAACAACACAATCCCGTGAAACTTTTTACCTGTTTCTTGTTTGAAGGAACTGGCCAAGTAACTACTGATTAAATTTTTTAGGATCATTCTTTTTCCCATTTTCTGAAATAATGTGACCTAAATTTTCTATCCCCAAGTCTGCCGGACGCGTTGAACTATTGCTTGATTCGCGAAGTGTTAATGTTTGTGTATTCATGTGTAGGTTAGGGTGTGTGTATAAACAAGAAACATGACTCAGCTGGTTAGGTGTTTCTCGAAGGTTCTGCTCCTTCACGTTGCAAAAACGCAATGCCTCTTCCAGTTCTCGATGCTTCCCGCGTTCAATTTCAAAGCCAGCTTTCATCGATGATAACTCTTGCAGAAAATCGTCAGCCAGCGCTCTCGCCTCGCACAACGACACTAAGGCCTATTGGAGAGCAGAACTAGTCGCTGTCCGCTCGTCTATGGTTGAAGTGGCGATAGCACTCGTCGCAGCCGTAGCCGTTGCACGTATAATATCTATTAGCTTACTATCAAAATAAATACTCAAGCCTTTATCAACAAATTTTCTCAGTGACAATAGATTTTCAGACAACGATTTCGCGTAGATTACATTATTCAAGCTTAAAATATCGTTACAACTCGTGCAACCAGAGACACTACTTACTCCCTCCGATTTCATCGAATGTTCTGACAATCAGTTTTGAGTTGGTCATGTGTTCTGTTGCAACAGAGTCCGCCAGAAATCTGATCAATTGATTGTCATTAGATTCAGTGGTTTCGAACATATTTGCATAGTAACCTCTGCACTTACTAGAGTTTGTATTCTTGTTCTTTTCATTTGAGGGTTTATTCTGATATTTCTTTCCTCGCGAGTTTCCACGGTTTGAAACTTTATCGAGCTTAATTCTCTTAGCGGTATTGCCTTTAGATGCATTCATGCTAAAACGTTAACTGCGAAAAGATTTTCCTCGTTTACCTCCCCGAAAATTCTCTTTTAGAATCTTTTCCAGCTATTCTCTTTGGTAACGGCAATTTACTCGAATATATCCAGCTATCGTTTGCAGTTAAAGCACATTTTTCTTGACCTATTGCATTGGTCAGTGAAATGGCCTTTGTTTCCACGATTGGTACAATGTACTCTAGGGTTCTGTACGTGATAAGTTTTAACATTTCCCTTTTGCACAGATGTTGAGGCTCCAGATGTGGCATTTTGATCTGATTCCTGCTGAATAATGTAATCCTTTAGTTGGCTTACTGTCAGCAGTTTGCCTGTTGTATTCTTATTTAAAAACTCTGTTTTTCTGAGTTCTGGTAGATTTGAAACAATCGCTTCAAAGAATGCATCTCGAACTTCAACATCGGACAAGTTTGCAGTATCAGGTAATTTATTGTATAATCGGACAATATTATCGAACTTATCCCAAAATGCGGAAGCTTTTTCATTATTCGGACTGTATCTAATATTATGAAATTGCTTTCTCAAAGTTGCAGTGGATAGATTAATTTCATTTTCTTTAATACGTTTAAATTCATTCAATAGATCTTTTGGATTTTTAATGTTAGAAAACTCATCATAATATGACATATCAATACGATTAATAATAAGATCTCTTACTCTGACTCTATTTTTTTCCCAGCTTAGATTCATCAAAATCGCGAGATGTTACATTTAAATCAATGACGTATAATAAATCTGCAACAATTAACTCTGTTATGTGCCGATGCCGAACGACCAAATCAGCAACGTCGCATAACGCATAAGACATTAGAGAAGTGCACTAAGTATGCGTCTAACTGTCGCCAAGTCGAACAAAGACGAGCGACAGTGGTACTTCTCCTCCAACCCTCGAAACGCTGACCAAGCGCTTCGCCCTCCCATGCGCCGCCGGACTTCACCCGAAGTTCACGAGTGCAAGAGAGAGCGAAGTAGCTAATGAAGCGAAGAGAGGGATAGGGGAGAGGTAAGAACAATTCATGGGAGAGAAAGTGACGCGCTCTCTCCCATGTATAATTGCGCGCCCTCCGGCAGAGCGTCTTGAGCCACCGAACGGACTCGACGTGTTTCTCTAGTATTTCCGAGTTATATCTTCCAGTTTTAGAATCTTTGTCATTTTCAATATTTACTCTCAGAGGCCCGAGTGGCGTATTGTTGCTTTTGGAATAAATAGAATTGAATTTGAAGTATTCGGTCGTGTGTCGGTTTATTTTCACTGCTTTATAAAATTCGGACGAGATTTCCTATCTGGGACCCAAGCCGCTGACGCACTCCGAGCCGTTCCACACATACATGTTCTTCGCCGTTCTAGCCCAGCTGATTTCATAATAAATATAATCACTTATATTGGCGCATGAAAGCCATTCACCCGCGTGATATTCCGACGAATTATTAGCGTCGTTCTCGTGATTTTCCCGATTGCGCTCATCCAGAGCGCAGCTAAACACCCCTGCCTGTTTCCCGATCGCGCGCTCTCCCGTTCTTCGTGTTCGACTCAAGCTCTCGTGCGCGAATTCATAACAGAAAAACAATCACTGGAGGCCCTGGGGGGATGGCCGCGATCGTCGGGAAGTGAACAGAATAAATAAAAAAAAGAGAAGATAAATCTAAAAATTGTGTGGTGAGAAAATTACGCGGGTAGCGTCAAGACACGCTGGAACAAATTCGAACGCTCCGGAGCGCGCGCGCGGCCATCTTTGCGAACGGCGGGTGTAGTGCGCACGGCACCAAAGCCACGTTCAGCGTCGGTGTCCGCGATTAAAATCGCGCGCATCATTTCAAGTTTCCATTCTTCGCATTTGACCATACGGAAAACAATTTGAATTTGAATTTGGCTATAGTGAAAACAAGTTTTCATGAATGTTCATAGCAAGCACTTAACTATAATTTTTTATTGTTGTAACGCACACATCTACGTTAATAAATATTCGCACAAAAAAATTACTTTTGAGAAAGACTGAAATTATTTGACAAACAAGCCAATTTTTGTTGTCGAACATTTGATAACATAGTTGAAGTTGAATAAGAAGTTGAATAAGTTGAATAAAAGTTTAGTTTGAACTGAACAAGAAAATTAAATGCTTTATTTTGTGGCGTTTTGAAGACTCACGCCACGACTTAGGCACAGAATTTAGCAATAGTCTAGCTCAGCCCCTTAGTGGAATAAAATTAATTGAATTTTTGAGAATCTTCCCATTAAAAGTTTCAGAATTATTCAGTGCAAATCAAGAAAATTCACAAAGCGTTTTGATGATTCACGCTGCAAAGAACTCACATAATTAAACATTAAATTTATCTAGAAGCATTAAATAAAATCAGAGTATTAAATTCAGAATCAAAGAGTCCAAGAAAAATTTTAATAGTAATTTGTGCAAACATAGTTTTTTTCTCTTTATCAAAAATACATGTACTCTAATGAATGTTAAAATTATCTGTTGATGCATATGAAGTGAAAATTCTTGACGGCGAAAGTAGCAAATTGGTTTAATTTCTATTGCAAGTATTCGATGACATTTAATTTTTACAATAAACACTAGCTGAAAATAACTCGTGTTTGAGTGGGCACGAAAGGCGAGTTACAAGTCAATATTGCAAACTAATAGTATAAGGGGGGCTCTTTTCCCTCAATTGAATTGTCGCAGATAGCTTCAGGGACATGCAGGAATAGGAATAGAAACAACTTGTCATTTTTATTTGATTCAAAAGCTATATTACCATTTCAACACTAAGTAATATTATGAAGCGATGCAACTCTAGTCGTGTGACATAGGCACCAGGACTACGAGTTTTATATTAAATATTCCATCTTCACATTTATTGTGCATGACGACCTGCCTCCTGAACGAGGATTTAAGTGCAGTCTCGTTGTAGCAGTCTGTGTGACATTGGAACCAGAGCCTGGTCTGCATCAGTCGCACACATATGTAAACCTTAGCAACAATTACACGCCTTTTGATTTTATCTCTCCATTTACACAAACGTTGAATTGAACACCTTAAGTCCGCAATTTCTGCGGTTCACACAAATTTTTGCATCCTTGACTTCCTATTTATATTGCATCTCGCTCGCTAGAAACGTTGAATTCACAATTTTACACTTCACATAACACTTTCACACAATAAAAGTCGCAGAGTCACAACTTAAATTCAGTGATCAACAGTCAATACTTTTGTATTTCTAAATATTTATCACAACGACAAATTCATGTAATATAACTTCAACACATTTTTACTAAGTCAGATAATTTTCTACAAAAGTAATAATTTTTGAGTCCCCACGACAAACTTGCAAAATAAAAAAGGAAACGCAAGTCCCAGCACTGCCACCTGAAGCCTGGTAACATGAGCAGCTGCTGTGAATCTGAAAAATAAAAGAAAAAGAATCAGGTAACCACAAAGCAAAATCCTTTAAGTAAGGTGCAAACTTTGCAAAAAATTTAACACTTAAAAAATACTCATCTGACAAGCCGTCGGCGAAATCCGAGTTGCTCCGATGACTCTGGTTGCTGGCAAAAAGTTTAGTGTCGCGAAATTAAACGAAATATAATATTTTATTTCCTCTGCAGACTCAGTCTTTTGGTTACTTCGTAACCTCAAACGAGACTCTGTTTTCACGCCGTGTGCAGACGACACCTCTGATTCAGCTGCACGCGCGTGAGAATTGGTCGACGTTTCGAGGCCAAGAAGTTGGCACGAGGCTTGACGTCACACAGATTTTTTGCACTTGCTACACTATAACTATATTAGGCGGCGGCCATTTTGGCAGTGGCGACAACTGTGTCCCCTCCAAGGCACGCCTATTTGAATTTTCAAAACTCACACTCTGTTCACAAAAATTGATACACACATGCATTGTTGAACTAACACTCACTATTCACTCAAATTTTAAAATAGACTTTTTGTTAAACACAGTCAAATAAAACAAAACTCTCTGAAAATTTTTCACGTAAAAAAACTAATAACAACTCACTTTTATGAATAAACATTGCAAATGCAACCGAGTAATCTCTTCGTGAATAATCAATCACTTTGTCGGAAAAAGGAAACGATCACTGATAATACACAAACGCATCTAAAATCATTAAGCCATAACCACTGTCAACGGAACGAAAATTCTTGATTAGTTTAACCACTCGTCTCTTTCAAAATACATATTAAATGACGGCTCCAAGTTGAAGACACAGAATTACGCCTGTACATGCATGTATTCATAATGCACAGCAAGTGACGTTGCACAGAGCACGCCTTTGCAATTAGCATAAAAAACCGGTAAAGTCCATCCATTTTAAACAACAAAACATAAAAACCATTGCTTGTTTGAATCAATTCTTCACAGTAATATCTAGTGAAAAATGACAAATCTGCTTGACATTTGAAGTAATAAACACGTTTCACCAAATATTGAAAATTTATATCATAACTTATTCATGAAAATTGTGCACGTTTCAGTCCAAAATATCACCAACATTTTTTACGTTTAAAACCATCACTTGCAATCAAAATTCACGTCAATTCCAAAAATCGTGTTCGAAACATTTTCAAATTCTCGCACTTTTTAAACAGATTTCATTCAAGCATTCTTAATGAAACAAAACACTCAGCACATAAAAATCATATTAAAGATTCTAGCAATAAATATTTGCAGTGCATAGTGCATTTAGTCAATTAATTCTTTATAAGTGCATTAAGTCAATTAATTCTTTTATTAAATAAATTAAATAATAACATCATTTTTACAAATCAAATTAATCATTATCAGTTAACCATCAATTCTGACTAGCAATTAGTAATGATTAATTAACAACAAATAATTATTATAATAAAATTTTTCTTTTCTATTAAACTGATACTATTGCTCAACGTAAAAATTTTCTCGAAAGTTTTCTTCACAATCTTTAAAACATTGTTGGTTAAAACAAACACAATTGGATTTCCACACACTCTGCAAAATCACACACAATCGTTCAAATAAATGTATATTAAATATTGAATTAATATAGCAAATACAATTTTAATCTCCATTAAATTGTCAACAATTTATTAGTTTACCTCTTGGGTTCCAAGTAAACTCAATAAAATTTTATTTCATTTTTCAGCATTTTACTCATCATAATAGCACAATTTAACAACATTACATTATGACAATCAGTCGAAAAAGATAACTTTTCTCTCTATCAAATCAGCCCAAAACTTAGTTATTTTCAGGCAATTTAGCAAACTTGTGTTGTCACCTACACAAGCTCGTACCCGGTCATCATAGCAACTATAACCTTCAAAAATTACTTCTAAAACACTAACATAAAAATAAATTTCAATTTGAAAGCCTAGTTTAGGCCCAAACACTCTTGTTTGACGCGCAACGATTCTTCAATGATTTAATACATTAACACTAACAAATAAGAACTGCGAATCACCCCTTTTATTTTATCTAAATATAGTTAGATTTTTGTTTTTAATAATACACACCCCTTTTGTCGCATTGATACACAATAAAATTCTTTTTTTCCTCTTCAATAACTGACGGTCATTTTCTTTTACCACGTAGTAAGTCAATAGTAAAATTAAAATAACACCCTTTTAAAATCACAAACTCCTTGGTCAGCGATTCACAATTCTCTCGCTTTAATAAAATCACTTTTCATTTCGCAATCCCATTTCTTCTCGTATATTGTTTCAACGTTTTCTCGATTTTATTTCCATCGTTCATCTCGATATCTTTGAATTTGGTTTTATATTCAATAAGACTTTCATTATTTTAACATCATCAAGAAAAATTCAAACAAACTGTTTAAAGCATAATCGTAGACTAGTAATTTTGCATATAGTTAGACTAGATAATTGAACATTTAACATAAGAATCTCTACAAATAAAGAAAAAAACAACAAAGAAGATTATCAACATGACAGGATCATCAATAAATCAAACTACAGAAGCTTCAGCACAAATCATAACATCCATGGCTGAAAGTTTCACTCTGATGAATGGCATGAATGGCATACCAACATTTGATGGAAAATACCAAGCACTAAGAAACTACATTCAAGATCTACGAAATGCTCATGAACTAGTACCGCCTACTTCACGTCCACAATTCATGAGAAATGTTCTTCAAAAATTTACTGGTGCTGCAAGAAAAAGCATAAACAACAAAAAAGTTGACAGCATAGATGACCTCATCAAACATCTAAAACAACGTTTTGGCCCAGAAAGAGATTACAAATATTTCAGCCACAAACTGAAGGATCTACGAATGAGACAAAAAGATAATGTCGGCAATTTTTATGACGAGATCTGTGGATTATTAAACAGTGCACGCAACGCCCTAAAAGAAGAAAAAGGAGAAGAAAACACAGCTTTATTAATATCACCATTAGAGGACGAAGCAGTAGACATTTTTATACGAGGATTACCACCAGCACTACCCTGGTAGAAACGCATCCCATTTTATAAGCATTTACAGACTGGTGAACCCATGAGCAATCTATAAATGAGCTAGTGTCGCTGCTCAGTACCTTACCTTCATGAAACGCTTTTTTTAACCTTTTTTACCCATTATATGAACAGATCTTTCTTATCTAATTCATAGCCATATAATATGAAACAAAGTTAGGTATGGAAAAGGAATCTATTGCAACGCCGATAAAAACAAAGTAGAAAATAGCTACTATTAAGAAAATGATGTCAAAGTGCAATAAATGCCTATATTCTAGATTTTTCATTAGTATAAAGTAAACATTTATAGGATTTTGAACCTCTGTGTGTGTATATATATATGCACACATATATATTAATAACTTTGGGAAATTTTTATACAAGTAATATTAATCAAGTCATTATAAATTATGAACAATATACAATAATATTATGAAATAAATTATTGTCACTAATTATTATTTTTTTAAAATGCATATTATTGTATATTGTTCACAATTTATAGTGACTTGATTAATATTTCTTGTATAATATTTGTACATGGAAAAAATGTAAATTACGTATAAATTATTAAATTTATTAAATTACTTACATAAAAAATACTTTGAATTAAAATATAATAAATATTTGTAGCAAAACATACATTACAAAAATTTTGGCAAATGAAATAAAATTACATTTTCTGGAGCTGAAATATATAGTTATCATCAAACTCATCGTCTTCATCCCTTAAATAATTTAAGCCGCTAATACGGTGCAAAAGTGGATCATTAATGGTTGCTCGATCCACAATAGCTTCTTCTTGAAGTTCTTGATTTTCATCAACTTGTAAAATCGTATTTTCATTTGAAAAGTTATTGGCAACTGTGATGAAGGGGATAGTTCCTAAGTTATACGAAGTAACATCAATTGTATTTTTAGTTACAGTAGACTCAGGACTGATTTCCCAATTTTGACTTCGAACAAATTTTCGTGTGGGCTCTTCTACTTCTTTATCAGACAATTCGCCATCCCCTTTATCGCTGCTGTCAACTGAAGTGTTGCGCTCAAAACAAGTTTTGGTTTTGAGAAGGTCTTCGATGTCTCCATCGTTTTCTTTTGACGAACCACTGCCATCTTCATTTCTAGGCCTTTTAGTTGACTGCTTGGAGGAATCAGATTTTTTACATGTGTACCAAGATCCAGAGTTGCTTAAAACTGCACTCAAAGCAGTTACTATGTCTTTGTCGGTTGTGTTCATATTGTAAATCCGACGTCTTTCTTTAATAAGCGCTAAAAATTGAAGAAATAATTGAATTTTAATTTAAATAATGAAATTATAAACTAAATATAATGCATACAATATATTTGATGATTGTTACCTTCAATACACTTGAAGAAAGGAGTAGTTTTCATTATTTTTTTATTTTTAACGTTTTTAACTGCAACGTATTTGCTGGCAACTTCTTTTGTTAAAAACATTTTCAACATACTGACAATGGATCTGGACAAGACTAAAGAAGAATCCAGTCCAGTTTGCAATATGCTACACTGAAAAGAAAAATGCAAGTTAATTTTATTTGTTTAAAAATAACTGTTTTTAAGTTGAATTTTAAAATGAGTTACTTACTACTGCTTCACTGAGAATGTCATCCTGCTGTAATTTGAAGTTGAAATCTTCAAATTCTTCAATAGTTTCAAAAGGCATTTTTAACTCAAACTTGTCACATAATTGCTTAACGGTTCCAATGAATTCAGTTTTATTGACATTCTGCTTTGCCAAACTAACTTTCATTTTACTTATTTCAGATTTCACTTCCTTGACATCATCCTTAATACTTTTGATGTCAATTTTCATTTCCATAATATTATCTGAAAAAAATAGAGAGTGTTAGTGCAAGTTTTGAATATGTATAAAACAAATAAATATACTTACCTAATAATATATTAAACAGGCTATTTTTAACATTTATTGGAGAGTTTTTCTGTACAACATTAAGATTAGTTGGATGATCCTTTAGTTGACTATTCGTTGAAGGACTTATTGCTTCGAATGGCTTTGAGCCAGAAGGACTTGCTTCGAGCAATTTCAAACTGCTCTGTCGAAGGTGCTCCTTCGAAGGAGGTATTGTGGATGCATTCATCATTTCTTCGGATGAACTATCTGCTGATGTTTCTTGTGAATACAAATCTGCAAAAGAAATCATAATTTAAAGTTACTTATTGTATGTGTGAATAAGTGTAATACACTGTATTCAGATGGCTTTAAAGTGACTTAAAATGTTTTAAAAAATATAAAAAATCTAAAAAATGTAGTTACTTGTTTGGTTACTAATGTATTTGTTAGTAATTTCGCCAAGGGGTTGTTTGTTTTTACTTGATGCAGGTGAAGGCAATGGAAGTTTTCCTATAAAAAAATTATATAAAAGTTTGAAAGAATTCTACACTTGCAGAAGAGAATTTTACATAAGCAAGAAGTAAATACATATACAAAAAATATTACCTTTTTGTTTGTTGTGATAGGTCACTGAAGGCTGCACTTGCATCTTGAATGATGATGCTTTTTTTAGAAAGTGACTTTGTCGCATTTGCTCCAGAGCATTACTCTCTACCTCTGAAATACTGTCACTCGACTCCATGGTATACGCAGTATCTTTTTCTCTGAGTAAATCCAGTTTCGTAAAGGCTTCATCTATATTTTCTGTAATAAGAAAAAATTTATTTATTTACTAATAAGTATGTCACTGAATTTAAAACATATATACTATGTGTATAGTGGTTACGTACTTGCTTTTCCCTTCAGTTTCACCGTATACAGCTTCCAAGCACTTGGAGCATCCGCCAACATGTTTAGGGCTCTATCCAGCTCAGAACGTACATCTTCTGTGTACGGTGGGGGTGGATACATGACAGACAGTTTTTTTTTGTCATCTACAACAAACCACTTTGTGGCCACAATGTCTGTTTTGCGTATTTGAGGTTTTTTTTCCAGGATGAATAAATTCAACCAAGTGATATGGGAAAATTTCCTCTATACACTTTGAAGAACTCATTTCTATAATGAGAAAAAACCCATTGAAATTATTTTAACCTTATACAATTTATTTATTTAATTAGTTTCATGATCATTGATCATGAAAGTATAAATAAAAACTTCAATAAAAATTTGACAACATAATTATACTATCATATAACTAACCTCAAAATAGTCAGTATAATAGACAAAATATGAACACAAACATTGAATATATATATAGTGCAAACATACACCAAAAAAATTATAAATTGTCTATTTTGAGGATAAAACCAAAAACAGTTTATACATACCGCTTTTTGAATAAATGAGTACGATGAGTACAACACTTTGGTCTCATTAGCTGGTCCTTTGTTGCAAGAGAACAAATTGCAATGAGATGTATAGATATCACATACATGACTATTTCATATCTATTTTGTTGTCAACTTTTATGGTTCGAATTTCGCGGAAAAAGATGTCCGCCGCCGTGTTAGATATCTAGAAAATAGTTATCTTTTGATGAATTTGATTTTAAATTAACTTTTTTATTATTTATTATTTTTTCTTATAAATTATTTATGCATTAAATTTTTTCCCATACTTGTTGCTTTAATACATATTTTCATAAAAATTTTGCACCAAAGTTTATTTTTAATTTTTTAGGTTATACAAGTGTATAAGGTTATATATGTAAGTGTACTGTGCACAATTTTTTTACATAATTAAAAAAATTTTTTTTGGATAAAAAATTTAAAATTAACACATAATTAATTCAGCATATTATATATCATATTACTTACTATTTGGATGAACATAATTTATTTAATGGAGTAGTGGAATGACAAAGCTCCGCTCTCTCTGTTGTGAAGAATAATGTACTGTAATTTTAACTAATTTGCACAAAATTGTCTCCAGTGGTAAAATTTGCAAATTAAAATGTGTTGTCCTATTATCTATCTCATATATGTTTAGCATTGAGGACTCGCATGGTACTGTATAAGCTGATTTTATAATTTTATTTTTCTTAACTGATAAAAACACTGCATTTTCTTTTATAAACATTTTCACAATCTCCACAATATCTCCATTCTTCATGAGTGCAGAATTATTAGGATGCTTTGTAGAAAAGTATTGTTGCTTGTAGTATAAACTCATGATCATTGATTTACTTTTTTTTAAGATCACTATTTCCTTTGGCAACCACGCCTCTTGATCAAGTATTTCTCTTTCTTCATGTATACGACGACAGTATTGAGCTACTGTTCTGTTTGGCGATAGCAAAATATTCTTAATTCTACCCAATTCACTCTCATATGGGAACGCTGAGATGTTATTCAAATTGCACTGCATATTCTGCACATCATCTGGTAGATAACATAAATTATGGATGTTCAGTGACACAAACTTTGGACCATAAAGTATTGCAGCATCAGTTACAAATTTTTGTAAGTATGTTCGAGCTAGACGAACATAGGATACTGCATTTTGGCTTGACAACATCCGGCAAGCTACATGAAACAGTAAGAAATGATTATACAATTCTTCACTTAAAACTTTTTTTAAAACTATTGGTCCACAGTACAAGACAAAAAATCTATGCTCAGATGCTTTGAATTTTTCATAATAATTGGTTGACCTCATTTTTCTTGCAAACTCTACTGGAATGTGCACTTTTAATTTACTTGTGATTTCATTCAATTCACTTTTTTGCGTAGCACTCATCTTCACATTGAGATTTCCATTCATCCAGGACTCGAATAATCTTAGCATTGCACCCAAGTATAATAAATGCATTGAATCAAGAATAAATTGATTAATGAAATTAATACCTGGTTCAATTGCAAGTAAAGGAGATGCGTCATTATGATGATTAAGGTCAGTAAAGCTTCTAAAGTCTTGGTTTGTGCGGATATTACCAAATTTAGTATACACTGTCACACCATCAATTTTGTGAGCAACCACATCACATCTCTCACAACCGTTAAAACTGGTGTGTCCCTTTGTACACTTAACTTGTGATCTTGCCGGTGTATCACAGATAAAACTTCTAATCACTATTGTAAATTGATGTGACTTAATGGAAACTCCATTCACTAAAATATGATTCAGTTCACGTACAAAAGGATAAAAATACTTATTATTGTCCTTAGGTTTTCCATTGCCGTAAAACACTAACACCGCAAAAGGTTTGTAAACACTTGGCATTGGACTATAATTCACTTTGCAAAGTATAGGCCACATAGTTTTGAGACTTGATTTTTTTATTTTTGCACCATCGATGTTGAAATCAAGCTCTATAACTTTAGTTTTGTGTAATTCAGGATTAACACAAGCCTGAAGCCCCTTCAAAATTCCTAAGTAAGTGAATTCTGCTTGCAAGTTATCCGCATCCAATACTGTTTCAACTTTATACTGTGCATATGAAGTATGTAATAAAGTTTTGGAACTGCAAGGAAGATTTGGAATGAGCCTTCTTTTTAGAATCCTCAACAATTTATCTAAATGTACTCTCGGACATCTTGACTCAATAGCCCAGACTCTCAATTCATTAATTTCTGGAACTTCATCTTCTCCAACGCAAAATGGATCTTCATTATGATCATCATCGTTACCATTATCGTGATAATCGTTCTGGTGTTCATGGTTCTCAAAATATTCATCGCTGAAATACTCATTCCATTCGCACAATTCTTCATCTAATTCAATCTCACTATCACTCAAACTTATATTACCATGATCTTCTTGCACAGTATAGTTTTCAAAATTTTCACAAAAATTATCAATGTCACACTCACTATAATTTCTTGAATAATGATGAGTTTGATCACTTTCATTAGTTTCAGCAAAGAGGAAGTCCAAAGATTGGTCACTGTTTTTATTAGTTTTATTTTTTATTGCTTTTTTGAAGCGATGTTTACGAACACGATTGGTGCTCTTTAAGTTATTCATTATTATAACTTTAGCCTCTGATGAAAAAATACACTTTTCTTATGTAGGTCCACTAAGTATGAATAATCGTTGTAAAACTTTTCGGAGTAATCAATACGTATATTTTTTGGAGCAACACGAGTCCGAGTTACATATATAGAAGTAGGGTTATAATTTAAGTTAGCGGACGTACTTTCTAGCAGACCATTTCCTGTACAATATCTACCAAACGTCTCGATGAAGTCATTTTATTTACTAGCTATTTACTAAGCTAAAAAGGTATGCAGCTAGTTTGAAACCTTTGCAGTTTTAAACAAAATTTACTGACAATTTCATAGGTAATTTGACAAGGCATACAATAATTTAATTACGACTGTATTGTACATGGGTATATATTCAGTAACTTCTAACTATGCAGAATGTACACAGCTCTATCCATTTTTCATAACTATTTTCTAGTTGCCTGCCTAATAAAAATTTTGTGATTTCTACCAGGGTATCTGTTGCAGTCGATGCCACGAAAACAAAAACAATCAAAGAAGCCTACGAAGAAGCTCTTCGTCTAGAGGTACGGATGGATGCCAACATAATCCCAGACACAAGGCCCTACAACGGCAGAAAAAATAATTATTACAACAATTATCAACACAACAATGATTATCAACGAACTGCATATAACAACTACTATGCACCGAGAAACTCTGGATACGTCGGATACATAGAAAATAAACCACCTGAAAATCCAGCAGAAAATCAACAATATCTACATAATAATGATCAGCACAATAGACAACAAAATTACCAACGTCCACAATATAATAATCAGAATCAACAAGGCTATTATAGAAACAATCAAAATTATAGAGGAAATTATCAAAGAAGATATCAGAATAACCAAAATACAAATTGGAGAAATAATAATGGGCAACAAAAACAATTGTTCAACCCACAAAATGGTCAATTTAACAACTACTATAATAACAGACCTGATCAACGAGAAAATTGAAGAGCTCAACCAAATAATCAAAACCAAGGTAACAATAATTTAAACTACCATGGGGCTCGTTACGATCCCCAGGTAGCGAGCCAAAATCAGAATCAACAGTACCCGAGGAACCAGCAAGGACACCAACAGAATTATCACAACAACCAATGGAGACATAATTACCAAAATCCAAATCAACAGCAGAATCCTCAACAGAACAACGATCAGCAGCGTTATCATCAGCAAATGCAACAGATGAACCAAAACAAGCAACAGACGCAGCAGCAAACGTCACAGCAGCCAACTGCAATAATGAAGATACAAGTGGAAAATCCATCCCACGAGTATGTTCAGCCAATTGTAAAAATTCTGAAAAACATGACTGGGAGAATGACGAGCCAACTATAGCTAGATTGAGAATACCAGAAGGCACGATCAGACCATGGCTTGAATTCATGATTGACAATGGAGGAACTGTAAATATCATAAAACTTAATGCATTACATGATGATCTACCAATCAGCACTGAAGATAACACAGAATTAGGGGGAATAACTATGCAGAAAGTACCTACATTAGGATCAGTATATTTATTAATTAGAAATATACCAGTGAAATTTCGAATAGTACATGATAATTTCCCTATTCAAGCAGACGGAATGCTGGGCAAAAATTACCTTAAAAAGGAAGAAGCATTAATTTCATACTACAAGAATGCATTAATGGTAAACAGTGACGTCATGCACCCTATACCGTTTAAAGGTCATGAAGAAGAACACTTACCTAAAAATGCAAAAAGACGAAAAATAGACAGTCTATTACAAGTAAACGAAATGAAAAATATCACTGAAGAATCAATAAATGAAGCATCTGTGAACACAAATAATGCAGTAAAATGCACAATACCGACAAGAACTCGACAAGTAATGCAAATAAATCTGATAAAAACAGATTTAAAAGAAGGATACATTCCACGAATAGACACTGGAAACAAAGATGTATTCATGGGTGAAGGAATATACATGAATAACAACAACACGTGTAAAATTTTGGCAATAAATACAAGCCAAGAAAGTGTTACCATTGAAATCAATGCAAAAGAATTAATACCATTTGACACAGAGCCGAATTTTTTAGAAGAAACCGACAGTGAATTTGACGGTGAAGTAGTTTCGAACATTCCAGGAAGAATGGAAAAAGTCAAAACTGCAATTAGAACAGATCATCTCAACATTGAAGAAAAACAAATAGTCGACCGAATCATTGACGATTATCTCGACAGATTCCTGCTACCCGGAGACAAACTACCGTGCACAGATATGATAGAGCACAAAATACATCTAGAAGACAACGTGCTTATTAATACCAAACAATATAGACACCCACCCAAATACAAAGATATTGTGAGGGAAAGTGTGCAAAAGAAGCTAAAAGACAGAATAATAACGGACTCAAACTCGCCATACAATTCTCCCATCTGGATAATACCAAAAAAACCAGACAGTCAAGGCAATCCAAGATGGAGAATGGTAATAGATTTTAGAGAATTAAATAAAAAAACAATCAGAGATGCTTACCCACTACCAAATATAACAGACATAATGGATCAGCTAGGAGGAGCGGCCTATTTTTCTATATTTGATCTTGCATCAGGGTTCCAACAAATACCCATGGCACCAGAAGATTGCTATAAGACAGCGTTCACCACAATAAATGGTCATTATGAGTACAAAAGAATGCCAGAAGGTTTAAAAAACGCTACGGCCACGTTTCAGCGCTTAATGGAAGAAATCTTGCGCGGCCTGCAAAACATTGAAATGTTAGTATATTTAGACGACATCATTATTTAAAGCAAAGATCTCAAACAACATGAACAACGAATACGAAATCTCATGGAGAGATTAAGACATGCTAAACTAGTTCTGCAACCTGACAAAGTCGAATTTTTCAGAAAAGAAGTTGCATTTTTAGGACACATAATCAGTGCACGAGGCATTGAAACAAACCCGAAAAAAGTCGAAGCAATAGCAAAATTACCACGTTCAAAATGCAGAACAAACATTCAAGAAGTCTTAGGAATGTTCGGATATTACAGAAAATACATACCAAAATTCTCGGACAAAGCAAGACCATTAACAGTATTACTGCAAAATAACAAGAAATTCAAATGGACACAAGAGTGTGAAGACGTTTTCAATGAATTAAAACAACGTCTCATGAGTGAACCAATTTTGCAATTCCCAGATTTTGACAAGGAATTCATATTGACAACAGATGCGTCAGATTACGCAATTGCCGCGGTTTTAAGTCAAGAAACCGATGGTTTTGAACATCCTGTTCAATTCCTACCGAGACTACTCAGTAAAGCTGAAAGAAACTATAGTACGACTGCAAAAGAGTGTCTAGCAGTACTTTACGCTCTACGCCAATTTCGACCATACTTATTATGCAGAAAATTCACTCTGGTATGTGATCACGAACCATTGAATTGGATGCACAGTAGAAAAGATCCAGGTCAAAGACTAATGAGATGGATGTTCCGTTTCACAGGTTATGAATACACGTTCAAGTACAAACCGGGGAAACTGAACAAAAATGCAGACGCATTGTCTCGTAATCCACCAACACTCACAGAGGAAGAAATAAACAAAAACCTCTTAAAATTAAAAGTAATGATAATAGATGAACAAAGGACATCAAAAGAAAAAAATCCGACTCCAAGACCAAGATCACAAACCTTGGGGAACAAAGAAGCACCCACAGGTAGAGGAAGGCCAGTTGGAGCGAAAACAAACAAAGAAGCTCCGCAGCTGGATCACAATGTAATTGCCCAAAGAACGAGAGCAAAAGCACCTCAAGCTGAAAGCAAAATAAAACAATACATTAAACAAGGAGCATATCCAAAATCAAAAAGGTTAAAATCGATAAATAACAACCCAGAAGCTTCAACGTCAAAAGCACATAGTGATACCAACAATAGTGACACTGACACCAATACCTCCACAAAAACGAACATGTCAAACACTTCATGGTTGTCTTCGACAGCGGTAGATGGCAGCTCCAGTGATAACCCACCGCTAGAAGATCCAAGACGCAGTGCATTAAGAATAGATGAATCGGAAATACATAAACAAGCGAATAGTGATAACGACGAAGTATCATATAACGACAGCAACGACAAAACAATAAGTAATATAGAAATAGCAATAACAGCTAAAAGTGATACAGGCACAGACAAATCATCTGATGACGAATCAATAACTAATGCATCGAATGTCACAACATTGTCACGAAAAGCAGTTGAAGAAGCTAGCAGAAAACTAGAAGAAAGCATAGCAAGATTTGAAGAATTGCATCAACAACAGACAGATATCAACAAAGAATACGATATTGCTGTAACTCACTTCTCTGATGGAGAAGAACAAACAGAGGAATTGAGATTCTGCATGGATGAATTAAAGGCACATTACGGCACCAAACACATGGATGAAGTAAAGGAAGAAGGACTCCAAAAATTGATAGAAAAATCTCAAAGAGTGTTGGTATAAAGATACGAACAGGCAAGAGATTCCCAACCAGAAGAAGATGAAACATCAATAGACGGAATAATATACCCAACAAAAGGAAGAATTTCAGACACTACAAGAATAATAAATAAATCTCCGAATGCCAAAAGCACGCCACATCCAAACAAAAGAGTAAAGCTGAAAACAACAGATATAAGTGTCATAGATGAAAATTTTGACGGCAAAACTTATGAAATAGGATATTCACAACCACCAGAAGTAACGGTTCCATGGTTAGTGACAATGCCACAGCTATTAGAACCAATAAACAAAAGATACGGTTCAGTGCAAAAATACATCATTTCGACAATTGACAAGGATTCAGATACAAATCGAAATTTGCTACCAGAAAGAGAGCAAATAGTAACCATAAGAGAATGTCTAACATACAAAAGAGACAATTTAGTACATTTTCTTTCACAAGACTGCGACTGCACGACTGCAATAGTCAGACTACTCACTGACATAGGAGCAATAGAGTTAACGAATATTAAAAACAAAAAACCGCACATTGGTCAAATTTTTGTCACAGCATTCAAGAAACACAAAATTTATTCTGTCATAATTAAAGACAAGTACTATAACAAAATAAACATCGCAGAATTAGAGAATTCCTTGTACAACTTTTTCTTCAAAAGATTTTTTGACAGTCAAAATTTGTTTGTGGTAACCTACTGAAAGTAACCCTAAATTCTCGACTTCGGACCTGATCGGGAACATTGTTATTATTGCAAAATAAACTTCAAAAAAGCACTTTTTTTAGTTTTCCGCGAATAACGTTTTTGTAACGCATTTTATGCAAAAAAAGGTAGAGAGGAAAGTTGTTTAGAATTGAATTTCCAATTAGACACATGTATTCCCGAATGCAAAATTAACTTTTTTCATCGCTAAATTGTTAAACAAAAAAAACTTTTTCCAAATTTTCACATTGCCACAGTTTTTTCAAAAAAAAAAAAGATCTTTTTCGTCGGATAAGCTATCAATGATGACTTTTAGTACAAACAATCTAAAAATCGTTGCCCGATCCGTATATCTCAAAATGGCGTCCTATTGCAAAATTATTTACCCGAAAATTTCAAATTCATTTCAAATTTGCCCATGGAACGATAAACGGATCTAACTGCGCTTAATCGATAGCTTTTGACGTACTTAATAAATGCTAAAAAGGAATTTACTTAAAATTAATATTTAACAACAATAGTATATGTGTGTGCATCGCGCTCGTATACACATACGATTTTAAAAACGTTACACATGCGTAAATATATATAGAAATAAGTATGTTATCCTATGAAAATCGATTAAATTCAATGCTAGTTTAAAAAGTTTTACATAACGCGAAGCGGTAACGTATAGTTGAAAAACATTTTATCGACATTAATTCCTTAATTTCGTTTAATGCAGAAATCGTAAGCAAACACTATCCTTGTACTGAGCTTTTAAAATTAATATACACACTTATATATACAAAATATGAATACATTATGTAGTACTGCATATAACAGAAAACATGAAATTTTCTTGTGTTTGTATGGCACTTATAAAAATGTAATTAACATGACGTGAAAATCGAGGCAAAAACACATAAAATTAAAAAAAAGGTATTGACGTAGGACCTTTGGTTGCCGAGAAATTAAATTTACATCTAAAAAACGTAATTTTCGGGTATTTGCATTGCACTCATGTAAATTTTATTGACACGACGTAAAAGTTGAGGAAAAAATCAATTTGTATCTAAGGTTCACGAAAGCCGCAGCGGCGGACCCCCCCCCCCCCCCCCCCCCACCGCGCCGCCCGGCCGGAGCAGTCGCGCGGCCGCGCGCGCTGATCTCGCATCCGTGCATCGGTCCTTTTACAAGAATTAAGTCCATTACAACTATCAAGAAAAATGCTATCATCTAGAGCATCACTTGAACAAGCATTGTGTGAAAATTCATTAAAAAATATTAAATAGTATTGGTGTAATCGTCGCTTGAAAAAAATTTCGTATCTCGGCTCCTATTGGTCGGATCTTGACCAATTTTTTACGAAAATTCATATTTTTTTAAGTACTTTAAAATGCATCGTTCACGAAACATATAGATATACCGCGTTTCTCTAACTTAAAAATTGGCGAAAATAAAAACTATTTATTGCTAAAATTGTTGTTAAATATTAATTTTAAGAAAATTCCTTTCTAGCATTTATTAAGTACGTCAAAAGCTATCGATTAAGCGCAGTTAGATCCGTTTATCGTTCCATGGGCAAATTTGAAATGAATTTGAAATTTTCGGGTAAATAATTTTGCAATAGGACGCCATTTTGAGATATACGGATCGGGCAACGATTTTTAGATTTTTTGTACTAAAGGTCATCATTGAGAGCTTATCCGACGAAAAAGATCTTTTTTTTGAAAAAACTGTGGCAATGTGAAAATTTGGAAAAAGTTTTTTTTTGTTTAACAATTTAGCGATGAAAAACGTTAATTTTGCATTCGGGAATACATGTGTCTGATTGGAAATTCAATTCGAAACAACTTTCCTCTCTACCTTTTTTTGCAGAAAATGCGTTACAAAAACGTTATTCGCGGAAAACTAAAAAAAAGTGCTTTTTTAAAGTTTATTTTCAATAATAACAATGTTCCCGATCAGGTCCGAAGTCGAGAATTTAGGGCTACTTTCAGTAGGTTACCACAAACAAATTTTGACTGTCAAAAAATCTTTTGAAGAAAGTGCACGATATCCCACTATTGAACTCCCTGACTCCCTGACTATAATAAAAAATGACGCAAAAAGTTTCAGAATATTACGTAGAGGCGATTTAACGCATGAATTAGTACCCGGTCTAATCACCGAGCTTCTAGCAAAAACCTTCAACAATTCTCCAATAAAGGTAACAATCTGCTACGCAAAAGTAGAACTACCATTGGAAAAAGAAAGGAAACAAATTATAGCAAATTAACATGACAGCCTAACCGGTGGTCATAAAGGGATAAACCAAACTTATCGCAAAATTAGAGAGCGATATTATTGGCCAGGAATGCGCAATGACATTCAAAATTACATCAGGAAATGCGAAAGTTGCCAAGAAAAGAAAATTGAACAATTCAAGACAAGAGAGCCAATGATCATCACAGACACACCAATAGAAGCTTTTGACAAAGTCTCAGTTGACACAGTCGGCAAATTAAGAAAAACGCCATCAGGCAGTTGCCACTTGCTAACAAGGCAATGCAATCTAACAAAATATCTAATTGCTATCCCAATAAAAATTCTAAATGCAACTACCATCGCAGGTGCACTGGTCAAGCATTTAATTTGTCAATTTGGAGCACCAAGAGCAATACTCTCAGACAGAGGGACAAGTTTTCTATCAAGTATAATTGAAACAATGTTGCAAATTTTTAAAATAAATAGGTTAACAACATCAGATTACCGACCGCAAACAAATGGTTCATTAGAAAGAAGCCATGCACCACTAGTAGAATTCATAAGAATATACTCAGAAAAATACGATGATTGGGATAAATTAGCACCATTTTCCACCTTCACGTATAATACAAGTGTTCATGCCGCAACAAATTTCACACCGTTTGAACTAGTATACGGGAAAACTGCACGTTTTCCAATCAAAATACCATCTGATGAAAAACTTCGCACATACAATGTTTACATCAGAGACCTAATACTTCGTCTAGACGAAATGAAAGTATTAGCAGGCGAAAGACAAATACAAAACAAGATAAAGTCGAAAGAAAGATATGACAAGAAAATAAGAAAGTTCAAAGGCAAAATAGGCGGATATGCACGTCTAATCAATGAGCCAAGAACAAGTAAATTTGATGCCTACCGAAACAAACCACTAAAAATAGTCGAATTTGTTGGTAGAAAAAATGTCATTTTAGAATACCCCAATGGCAAAAGAATTAGAAAACACATTCACAAACTCAAAGATGTACACACAAAAACTGATGAATCAGAGTCAGAAAACAATTCTGATTAAATTTCATTTGTGTTACAGATAAATCACTGCTCAGTTCAATTCATTTTCGTCATCATCAGCCTACCAGGCTTGATTGCAGAAAAATTACATTCAATGGAATCATTATGGCTAAACCCTGGCATTTATTATGAAAAAACAAATACAGTAAAAATAATTAGAACAGACTGGAAAGTCAACATAGTCATTGACGTTGACCAATTCTTAGATATACATAACCTACCACAATCTCACGTTGAAGTATACAACAAATGCATTACAGTCATAGAAGAACCTAAATGCAAAAATGCTCTTGGCACTGATCTGCTAGAAATCAAACAACACAATCTGGCAGAATTAAGAAAAACAATTAACGACACCATCACCACTTTAGGTCAAGTAGAATATCCTAACTCGAAATACCCCTCGAGTATCAGGATGAAAAGAATGGTACCCCTAGGATTTATAGGATCCATAAGCAAATCACTGTTTGGTCTTGCAACAGAAGATGACATTCACAATGTCAACCAGAACATTGACCAATTGTTCCAAGATCAAAAACAAGTAATACATTTAGTAGACCAGAATACGCACATAATAGCAACAAAGTTTGAAGAATTATACAAAATAACAAAAAACCACCAAATCATTTTCGAAAGTTTTGAAAAATCACTTACTAAAGTAATAACAAATGTACTAAAAGAAAGTGAGCAAATGAAATACCTAGTAGAAATAATGCTCTATGACAAAAGATTAGACATGACTATTGACCACATTACAAAAAGTCATGAAAAATTACTTGACGTATTAAGGGGTTATGCCTGAGTTAAACCTGAAAAAAATAAATCATCAGTTAATAGGCAAAAAAAAATTATATATAAGTAGTATCATAAAAAATCTTTTTCGTTGTTCAAGTATACATATTCATTGTAATTTTGCATATTTTTAAAGCATGATATATCTATACTTACTGCTTAAACAATCCCATGTGTGAAGCATTACATTTTAGTACTTTTTCTCCTTTGCCGCATGATTTCTCATCATCCGGATGATGAATCCAAACCAAACTGGATGGAATTTCTTCTAAATGTCTTTCTCCTCAGCTTGAATGGAAGGGATTACTGAAAAATAAAAATTTTAAATATTGAGAAACACATAAGGTCATAATATTCATAATTATAGTGAATTATGCATATGTTCATATGCGTAACATTCTTTAAACTTACCTTAGCCAATTTCCCTCTGTTCAAGCAGTGACGAAGGATTCCCTGAAGCTCTCCAAAAAATTTCAGCTTGATTGGGCGGATGGTTCCTGAGAAATCCTGCGGCAAGTGATCTAAAATCATAAAAATTTAAAACATGAGAAAAATGCATTTAAAGTTTATGCAAGACACTTATGTATACTTATCGAGTAGTATTTACATGAACTGATTGGTATATTTCTTTTATATTTTAACATAAAATATCTATGTATTATGGGAAAATACCTATGTATTATGGGATCAAGACCCGGGTGCTGTACATGTTGATGTACCAGTATCAAAAGCTGAAATTGAAATTGAATTTTTTGATACGCATTCACAATCAACATATTTTACATGAATATAATTTTTGTAATTGCTTACCCATTTTTTAACAGGATTGTTAACAATTACAGTAGACTTTGAGCTGCTTTAAGGCCATCTAATACACATGCATCTTGTCGTGCTCATGATATTTATAGCCCGTACACCTAAAAATAAAGAATACACTCACAAAGAACAAAGTCTTCACAAATAATATGTCGTTTATAGTCCAAATACTTATCTAAATTTGAAGACTAGTAGACTCAGAAGTTATCACAACAGCACAACATCCAGCTTGTACTAGACTACAGACAGCAGACGAAACAGCTGTCTGAATGCAAAGTCGACAAGGTCGGTAAAACAGTGAGTTCAGTTTCCATATGCTGTAGGTGCCACGTTTTTAGACGGTAATTTCAATTTAAATTTGTACGTATGTTTTTAACCCTTTATAAGTTTGATTAAAATATTACAAGACTAAATTTAAATTTTAAATTTATTGTATTATAAATATTCAAAATAAAAAAATATATGATTTTATAAAAATTAGGTATTTACAGTATGCTAATATGTAATGATCCAGTAAATAATTTGTTTTTTTTTTTTAATAAAATTGTCTTTTTAAAAGGAGTTTGTAAACACATTTAATGTTACATTTCCTATAAAATCGCAATTGTTTTGAATAATCAAAAGCGCTATAAGACAAAATATAAATAATACGCAATTTTGAAGAATTGTATTTTTTTAGTATTTTGCCTATAACTTTGTAACGTAATTTTTTCGGTCAAAAAGGATTTCAGCAGCTTATTCTATAGTAAATTTTCCTTCAAAAAATCAAATAAAAAAAAATTTGATTTTTTTGAATTTTAACTCAGGCATAACCCCTTAAGGGAGATAAAAAATGGTAAAATTCACCCAGAAATACTCTCGAACAATATTCTGCAAGAAATAAACACAGATATCAAAAGAGTGAGTAAGGACATGAATTTACCAATACCTTCTGAACACATGAGAACAGAAGAAATAATTAAAATTTCCAAAATTGACGCACTACATCAAAATGGAAAAACAATAATAATCCTACATTTACCATTAGTAGATCACACAGAATATCAATTATACAAAATGCACCTCATTGCGATATCATAATGGCATCATAACATTAGTTTGGGAATGGCTCACGTAGAGCCATCTCACACTCATATTGCCACAACAATAGATCAAACGAAATACATAAAATTCAATGAAAACTGATTAAACAAATGTTTAACCACCCATTATGCACAAATCTGCCCTATCCTTCGTTATCAACACAATACTCCCGAATCGACAGATTGTGAAATCACGTTATTATTAAACCCAACCATTGACACCATCAAATATTGCGACATTAGGATCAACCCTTTGACCCAAATACAATGGAACTATTTGGAGCAAGACAAATCTTGGCTATACTTCACAATTTCAGAGACACCAATGACCCTCATTTGCAAAGAATACCCCGAATACAAAATAACAATTAAAGAAGCAGGAATATTAAGAATATCACCTAAATGCATAGCTAAAACTGCAACCACAGTTCTAACAGGTGAAAGCACAAAACAAACAAATTTCACGTACATATATTCACCAAATATAAGTCTAAGATTAACAGAAAATTACCCACTGTTATCACATAACATTGAAACATATCCAAATATCCACATATTTAAAATTAATAATAATGACCTCTCAATAAATAATAAAAAAGAAAGACCCCTAACTGAAATTTTATACGAATTAAACCAGATAAGCGACCACAAACGCAAGGACTTCAAAACTAACACCCTAGTTTATGGAGGAATAACTACTCAAATAATAATTTTCATGATTATAACTTACATAATAATAAAAACAAAAATATTCAAAAAATTGACTCTGCGCACAAAAAAGCAAACACACAAACTACACAAACACAATACAAAAAATATTGACATTACAGAACTACAGAATATAACAATAGGAGAAAACGCGAAAGCCAAATATAACACACGACGAGACGTACAAACACCATAGATGACTTCAGATCTACCTCTGCAACAAGCGGAAGTCAACTAAAACAAAGATTTTCGTTTTTAGAAAAATAACGACATGGCCACGAAGCAGCGGAAATCAATCACCATTTTCTGTGACAATGACATATCCATGTATGCTATACTAAGAGAATTCGAGTACATAGCAACACTAGTAACAATGCACTATGAACAGCATAAATTTGAAACAGGAACGAAGAAAATCACCATGATATTCAACACGGAAAGGGATGCAACCAAAGCATACGAAAGAAGAGCAACATTAATAAAACAGAATAGATTCAAAAAAGCCACGAACTCGCAAGCAGCAAAACGACGAAACATACCAATGGATGAAGAAATAGATGACACTCAAATAAAAAAATCATACCCAGTGAAATCAGAAGTGCATGTTGTAAACAAACAACCTGCTCCGATGGACAACCATAGACTATTCTGTACATTACCCTGGGAATATTCCGACACAGTTAAAGATGAACTATTCTTCAGAGCATTTGCAAAATATGGACCATTAGTATATTATGAGACTATAAAAGACAAAAAAGGAAAACTTGCATATGGATATGTACAATACTTTGAAGAACAAGACGCAGAAAAAGCAAAAATAATTGCGATGCTAGATACAACGCCGTATACTCAGTATCCAGTAAACCATCAAAATCAAATAAAGAAAAGTACACAAAAAAACATGATAAATGCAATAAACACATCGACATAGACATTTACCATTTGCACGAAAAAGCGTGCATCAAACAAGCCCTATGGAAGGAAAAGTTGCAAAAATCTAAGATACCAATTGCAATCCAACAAGAGGATGTAGAATCTCCAAACGAGGATCCAATGCCAGATGTAGAACATAACAAGAAAAAAGCAACAGCAAACAACACTGAAGACATGTCGACCGAACAAGAAAATGCATTACTAGACGAGACGAATTACTTAAATATGGACTTATTGAACATTTAAACACACCCTATTCGAGACAGTAAATAAACACATATTACCTTTAAATGTGCACACCCCACACACTATTGTCTGTAACTAACAAACTAATTTACACTCACTAATAATCAATTAAGCACACACACACACATTTGTGTTGCAGAATAGCTAGAATGGACACCATTAGTCTGAGCATTGACATTCCAATTCGTTACCAAGAAAAGGATTACCCAAGAGAACCACTTGGGATATCAATAGCTCATGATTCTTATAAAATTGAAGACATCAATATTCATATCAAGAATTACATACCATCATTCATGAGAATTCATACCACGCCCATGCGCTACGTACCATGGCAGTATAGACAACCACTATACACCGTGGGAAAGAAAAATAAGCTCACCAAGCAAAAACCCAAAGAGGCAGAAAGCAACATTTCAAGTAGTTCAGATGAGGTTCCAGACAATCGCAATATCATGGCTACCATTCATGCAGCAAGGAAAATTTATTTCTCCGCAAATGATGAAGAAACAAGAGACGAACTACTCGATTACCTACAAATGACGACATGCATGGTTTACCACCATCTGTCCTGGGAAGGAGACATGAAAGTCCCAGACAAATACATAATAGAAACCATTTTCCACGACAAAGAAAACATAGACAAAATAATAAAGAAAGTATGCAAAAAATTCAAGTATGCTAAACATCAATGGCAAAAACAAGATGAAAACCGCAGACGAAAAAGCAATGAAATATCTGACAATGACCAAGAAGAAGAATCAGACAACAATAGTTGGGGAAATGAAGACATGAAAAATAACTGGAAAAAATTATACATCACACCCGTCGAGATCGAAAAAAAAGATTGGAATAAGGTGTTAGAGGAAAAAGAAGCAAAAAAAGATTTAGACAACAAGGAAATACCAACAGAACCAAAAGAGGAATGGATCGTGGAATATGCAGCTGACATTTTAAAAGAAAATGCTGACAATGAATAATGACAATACGTTACCAACGTGTAGAATAAAAAATTGATGCGTCTCTTCGAGCCAAGTTGTTTATTTTAAAAAATGCCAAACGTTTCAGGATATTTTTATCCCCTCTTCAGTGGCTGTATAACGTTAAATTACAAGATTTTATTACAATAATAATATTAAAATAAGTGAAATTGAAAATTGTACATATAGACATAGTTACCTAATTTGCAAAACAACTTCCGTGTTTTTACATTATTAGGAACGGACCAGTAAAAAGGATAAATCGCATATGGCGCTATAAATATAAATTTAAATTTTAAACCAAAGTTTACACAAGAAATATTACAAAATTTTTTAAATAATAACTTACGGCCTAGGACTCGAGAATTTTATTTAACAGAACGATTCCCCGGTGCCAAGGTGGTAATGCGGCACCGGTCGAGGCAAGACGTCAACTAATGTCTCTACAAAAATCGGGCAATATAAATTCCGCAATACATACATTAGATGAACTAATACTTAGAAATGTTATTATAATACAAACCGCATCAGCGACGGATACCTCGAGCTTCATCCATATACCAAGAACGAATAACACATTGGAGGTGGCACGTTAATACTCAAGTAGCAGGACGGGGGGCCCGCGCCGCAACGTAAGAAACGCTCCTGCCATGACTATATGACTATATAGTATACAGTATGGACGGAGCGTTGCCACGGCAACCCGGTCTCTCCGACCTCCCACTGGGCTGTTCCGCTCCGGCTCGCCAGCCAATCACTATTGAACATGTGTTGGCTGAGTTGAAGAGAGCGCGAAGCGGTATGCCACCTCTCACTGTATGCTAAGATCCTGATACAGTCCGCTCGCCACCGAGCCTCCGCAATCACATTATTTACAATTAAAATTTATTCGGACTATTTTTTAGGTTTGATATAACATTTTTATAACTCGCTTTGAGGCGGCACGTATCCTCAGCCCTATTAAGTGTGCCATCGAAAAACTGAATGTGTAGCAATTCTGAGAACCGTCTGCGGAACATAGACGGTTCTCTATCTATTATTTTAATATTGTTAAAATCGAAATTGTGTCCTGTTTCCAATGCATGTACCGCGAGAGGGGAGTTAAGATCCCTTTTCTCTATATCAAGGGGCGCGGTAGCGCCTCGATGGCAAGTATAAGGTACGTCAGTAGATACGCCGCCGTCGGGCGCTATAGCCAGACCCTATATACGTCTCATAGGCCCTGTTGGAGATGTGACATTCGGTTTTCTTCGCATTAAGAGCTTTGTTTCTCAATTATGAGCACTCAAATGAAAGCTTGGAACAAAACTAGCAAAATCACTTCAGGATCATATATTGTGAAATGGCTTCTATCAAAAGATATTATGAAATGAAGGTTCGGGGTCACGAATTCTTCAACGCGAAAATTCTTCTCCCGTGGCGAAAAATGTTCTCCCCGGAAGTACGTCATAGTTCGTGACGTCAGCTCTACGTATACTATTGCTTGCATCTATACAGTTCATCAAGTGTACAGAAGAGCAGACGATAGTGTATTCACATTTTTTGATTTTTCAATACAATAACACATATGCAGTGTTAAAGAAAAATAAGTATTGTACAAAATAAAGTACCAAAGTGATTTTATTTTCAACATAATATGCAATTTATAAAGCTGGGTTTGATGAAATATTTAAAAACTGACAGATATAATTATGAAAAATTTTCACAAACAAGACTAGTAGCCTCAAATTAGATAAGTATTTAGTTGTACTTTTTTTTTAAATATACAATACATGAAAGATTCATGAACTGATTCTTTGTTAAAATATATCCTTTTATTTTTCAGGTTTTTTTACGATTAGATTATATAAAGAAATAACTATTCTGTGATGTGACAGCTAGTAAAGTGTTAAGAATTCATCTTTCAAGAAAGTTTACGTTGTTGAAGTGAATATGTAACTTTTTCTATCGTCTCCTGGGTTCACCTTTCAAGCAAGTTTCTACATTCTTGAAGTGGATGTGTAATTTTTTCTATCGTCTCCAGGGAGGTAGACTCTCAGGCTATTCGTCGAAAGGGATCCTGATGAGAAGCTAGTGACAGTGTTGTATTTTCATCATCCAAGAATCAAAGAAAATTTATACAGAATTTCCAGTTTATATAATTTTCTTGTGATGTGACAAGTTGGTTAAGTGTTAGGATTATATTCAATCTTCCACGCAAGAAAGTTTCTACAATTGTGGAAGTGCTTATGAACAATTATTAAATGTTCCTATCGTCTCCTGGAAGATAGACTCTCAGGCTATACATCGAAAGGGATCCTTACAAATAGCTAGTGTATTTTATTGTCTTGGTTCAAGAATCGAAGAAAGTTTTAACATAGAGAATATTCAGTATAAGGAAAAAATTGTCTTGTATTGTGAGAAGCTAGTGAAGTGTCAAGAATATGCATCGCTCATGCATGAAAGTTTCCAAGTTGTTTAAGTGTATATGAATAATTCATAACTTTTCCTATCGTCTCCTGGGAGGTAGACTCTCAGGCTATTCGTCGAAAGGGATCCTGATGACAAGCTAGTGAAAGTGTTGTATTTTCATCGTCCAAGAATCAAAGAAAATTTATACAGAATTTCCTGTTTGTATAATTTTCTTGTGACGTGACAAGTTGGTTGATTGTTACGATTATATTCAATCCTCCACGCAAGAAAGTTTCTACAATTGTGGAAATGCTTATGTTAACTTTTCCTATCGTCTCCTGGGAGATAGACTCTGAGGCTGTACGTCAAAAAGAATTCTTATGGAAGGTTAATAAGAATGCGTCTCTTCGAGCCAAAATGGTTATATTTATGCCAGACGTTTCGGGGTAATGTACCCCCTCATCAGTGGCAAAATTCCAAAAAAAGTGAGTCGTGTATTACATCGACGACGCAAGAAAACGCAGACGGCGAAAGTGTGACGCTCGAAAAAACTTTTTACAAAAGGAATAAACGCGACCGGTGCCACTCGGTGGTAATGTGGCACCGCCCAAGTTGACTTCTGTCCTTGGCCGGTGCCACATTACCACCGAGTGCAACCGGTCGCGTTTATTCCTTTTGTAAAAAGTTTTTTCGAGCGTCACACTTTCGCCGTCTGCGTTTTCTTGCGTCGTCGATGTAATACACGACTCACTTTTTTTGGAATTTTGCCACTGATGAGGGGGTACATTACCCCGAAACGTCTGGCATAAATATAACCATTTTGGCTCGAAGAGACGCATTCTTATTAACCTTCCAATCTACCATCATCGAGCGATAGAGTCAGTTTTAAACAAGAATTCTTATGAATAGATAGTAAAAGTGTTTTATTTTCTTGGTTCAGAGAATATTCAGTTTATAAAAGGAAAAAATTATTTTCTATTGTGAGAAGCTAGTGAAGTGTCAAGAATATGCATCGCTCATGCATGAAAGTTTCTAAGTTGTTTAAGCATATATGAATAGTTTATAACTTTTCCTATCGTCTCCTGGGAGGTAGACTCTCAGGCTGTTCGTCGAAAGGGATTCTTATGAATAGCTAGAGAAAGTGTTTTATTTTGTTTTTCAATTACCGTCAATATTTCCTAAAAATTTTTTAAATTGTTCCAAAGTCTAATTTTGGTACATTTATGCATTTATTAGAGAGAGATGGAAAGATAGTTCCTTCTGCTAGAGCTTAATTTGCTCTGTCTTGAAAAATATTTTTTAAAATTTATTTTTAAATGAAACTAAATAAAAATGATTAATGAGTATGGATGTATTGATTATAATTAATGGTTTATTGACTTTTATATAAGTCAAATATCCTTGAAACTATTACATATGGAGTATATGACACCCGGGTGCGCTTTTCAAAGTATAAAATCTTGATTAGTTTATTTTAATTATTGTAAATGTTAAAACTGAATGTATACGGATATTCTATAGTATTTTTATAATGTCGTGCAACAAAATTTCTCTGGATTACGCTAATATTTCACTGTTTTACCTACATTTTTTTTAACAAGTCATTTTTAATAAACTTGTGCTTTTTAATAAATGAGCTGTTATATTTATTTCTCACAGAGAAACCAAGACCTGTGATATTCTGGGACTTTCACAGGTTCTTTTATAATGAGTTAAGCTATCTTTTCAAATGTTTGTGTCTTCGATATTGATGATCGATCAAGTTGAACACTTGTTTTTAAGGCTTAAAAGGTTTATACGTAGAATCACTCAGAAGCATTTTGGTCACTCTGAAAATTAAAAATAACTAAGTTTTCGTTAAACATACCAATCAGAGGGATATCATGAGAAATTTGAAGTTTACCATATAGACCAATTTCAAAATAATCATCATATAAGGCATTCAAAATCGAAGAGCTAAAAATTGGTCTAGACGATTAACTTTAAATTTCATATGCTATCCCTCTGATTGATTTGCTCAATTCAAAAATAGTTATTTTTAATTTTCAGAATGCCAGAGTTCAGGCAGTTTCCAGAATGTGGGTTGAGCGTCTCTTTTCCTATAAGGTAAAAAGATCATACAAGTTTTCAAGCCCACTACTTAGAGGGATAGTATAAGAATTTTGAAGATGGTATAGTTTAGCAGTATTGAGATAATCAGAGATTAGAAATTTCAAAATTCAATAATTCAAAACTGCTGAGACGTATCAACTGGAAAATTTTTAGATTATCCCTCTAAGTGACTGGCTTGACAATTTATATTATCTATATACATTCAACAGATCATAACGGAATGGAATTTTTTTGCCATGCCTGGTTAGGTCACTCTAGTGTATATATTGTAGTTCATAAATAAACACTACGTTAGTAGCTGATTGCTTTAAATACATCTTACCTTAAAAGCTATAAATTTAGAATATATTTAATAAACTATAACTTGTTTGCTAAATGACTCAATTCAATTTAGAATAGAACTCAATAGAACTCAATAGAACTCAATTTAGAATATATTTAATAAACTATAACTTGTTTGCTAAATGACTCAATTCAATTTAGAATAGAACTCAATAGAACTCAATAGAACTCAATTTAGAATATATTTAATAAACTATAACTTGTTTGCTAAATGACACTATTCAATATTGACACTAAATTTATGATGTCAACCGTGTAAGTATTTATGTGAAAGTTATACAGGAGATACCACAACTTTACTGACACTATTTTTTACAGGTTTTCATAAAGTTTGAATTCGATTACAGTTTTCTAAACGTTTACCGAATTAGGTGGGTTGCATTAAAAATGATAATACATCTATCATAAAGAATCATAGGGATATTGGAAATTAACTTACATATACTTCTTTTTATTCTAAATATTATTTTCATTATTCCATAATATAGATTGAACAATTGTAAAGGATACGATATAAACTTGTATAAATATTAAAATGCTATATCACTCATGGTCTGCATGACAATAGTATACGTAACGTACAAATGCTTTCGAGAAAGCAGTTATCAGTTAATTAATTAGCAATAATTTTAGACGTACAGATTTCTTTGATGTATATTTGCGAAACAAATCATTATGGAACTTAACATAAAATTTAGTGTCAATAAAGGAAAAAAACGCGCTATTCTATTTACCTGGAGGGTGGTGTGGAAAAGATAGATTTCTTGGTAAATAATAATGATCTAAAAAAACTATTTACTCTACAGATAGTGTCTAAAAAATAATTATTATTATTATTACAATAATCCATGAGCAAATGTACATTAATATTTTAAATTTATTACTTATTTAGTTGATGTTAACTATTCTTTGTAATTTACATATTATATACCTTTTCAAGGTAAAAGGCTGGCAAGTATAAGGTCGTTTCTTCATGTAAAAATTAAAGATTAATTTTACAACTCTTGATAACCTTAATGTAAATAAAACTCTTAATAACACTTATGCAGACAAAACCAAACTTTTATTAATATTCATACAGACAAAATAAAAATTCTTAGAGCTTACTCTAAAATTCAACTTTAATTTTCAAACTTCGACAACTCTTATGTAGTCGAAATTATAAATGCTGTATTCTATACAGTTATTTAATTATGGAAATTAAAGATCTTGATAACACTTATATAGACAAAATACTAGTAGCTTTACTGCATACTCTTAAGACGTGTTGATATTATAATCGTCAGATCAACAAATAATATATCTTCTTTCCTCTTGTGAATAAGTGATCGAACACAAATACTGGAAGAATATGTGATACTTATAGATCAAGTTGGAAAACAAATAATTATGTTAGGATGAATGTCTTCTTTTACCTCTGCAATGAGTTAATCACAATCACTCAAATCATGATGCTTATACATTAAGCTAAAAAATCCGAAACTCTCATGTATGAAAATATGAACGTGTAACCATCTTCGCGTTAAGGGTCTGTTGGACAGATTACCATTTCTTTAGTGTCACTTCTCCTTCGATTATCTATACCTTCGATTTGACATAAATTCTCATTTTAATTTTAAGAAAAGAAAGTTATGATATCAATAAATAAATTGGCAAGTTTTTTGCTATAAAAAATAATTGTTTTCAAATAAATAAATAACCGATTAAATTGAGGAAGGATTATAAATATATGTGTTCATATAAACACTCAATCCAATTGCAGCATGTGAAAAGGTGGATAGCCTGTGAAAAGGTACAGTCGGATACAATTAAAACTTTGAATAATTGCGACTGCTGCCACGTTCTGTACATGTAATAGAATGGTATGATGTTCTTACATGACATTATCACATGACAAATGTGCCCATAATATGTAGTAATATCATGTTTGTCTAAAATTATTATGTAATTTAACAAGATTGTTTCGCATCATGAAAACTTTTTCATTTATTTATGGAAGCTGAGAGCGGATGTACAATCTACTCTACTTAGTAATTCAGTAAATGTATTGCTATCCTTATTTCATTCAAAATCTATGTCGAGGACGATTATATACAATTATATATGAGATTTAAATTCTGTTGATTTACATACATTTAAAAAAAACAGGAACAAATTCTATCATGTAGAACGCAATTATTTGACGGAAAAACTTGCCGCCCCGTCCTATCATAGATAACGATGTATACCATCTTTAAATTATGCAAGGTTAACCAAATTAACTTGTTAATGAAACACCGTTAAAAAATCTCTGAATCGATTTTTCATTCTATATGTATTTATTACTGTCCTTGACGAATTGTAATTATCAATATCATAAAATTTTTAATATAGTTAATTTATCGTCCTATTATCCTATAATGCGTAATACTCAAATCATTATATTAAACTGTGAGACCAATGGCCTCAAATAATAAAAAACAATGGAATTTTTTAATTAAGTAAAGATTTTAATTAAGTAAAGATTTGAATCTAAAAGCTGTAAACTACATAAATATTAATTTAAAACTTTTAAACTTGATTTATTTTCCAACTAGAGTCATAGAAATTTATTTTATAACAATTTTTTAATATGTAATAATAGTTACAATTATTTTTAATCAACTTCCTGCAATCTTCCGATAATACTAACAGATGTTTGTAAAACATACATACAAATAACCAAAAATGAGCTTAGAATGATTGCAAGATTAAGTTTGAATTCTTCAACAATTCGTCAAGTACAGTAATAAATACATATAGAATGAAAAATCGATTCAGAGATTTTTTAACGGTGTTTCATTAACAAGTTAATTTGGTTAACGTTGCATAATTTAAAGATGGTATACATCGTTATCTATGATAGGACGGGGCGGCAAGTTTTTCCGTCAAAAAATTGCGTTCTACATGATAGAATTTGTTCCTGTTTTTTTTAAATGTATGTAAATCAACAGAATTTAAATCTCATATATAATTGTATATAATCGTCCTCGACATAGATTTTGAATGAAATAAGGATAGCAATACATTTACTGAATTACTAAGTAGAGTAGATTGTACATCCGCTCTCAGCTTCCATAAATAAATGAAAAAGTTTTCATGATGCGAAACAATCTTGTTAAATTACATAATAATTTTAGACAAACATGATATTACTACATATTATGGGCACATTTGTCATGTGATAATGTCATGTAAGAACATCATACCATTCTATTACATGTACAGAACGTGGCAGCAGTCGCAATTATTCAAAGTTTTAATTGTACCCGACTGTACCTTTTCACAGGCTATCCACCTTTTCACATGCTGCAATTGGATTGAGTGTTTATATGAACACATATATTTATAATCCTTCCTCAATTTAATCGGTTATTTATTTATTTGAAAACAATTATTTTTTATAGCAAAAAACTTGCCAATTTATTTATTGATATCATAACTTTCTTTTCTTAAAATTAAAATGAGAATTTATGTCAAATCGAAGGTATAGATAATCGAAGGAGAAGTGACACTAAAGAAATGGTAATCTGTCCAACAGACCCTTAACGCGAAGATGGTTACACGTTCATATTTTCATACATGAGAGTTTCGGATTTTTTAGCTTAATGTATAAGCATCATGATTTGAGTGATTGTGATTAACTCATTGCAGAGGTAAAAGAAGACATTCATCCTAACATAATTATTTGTTTTCCAACTTGATCTATAAGTATCACATATTCTTCCAGTATTTGTGTTCGATCACTTATTCACAAGAGGAAAGAAGATATATTATTTGTTGATCTGACGATTATAATATCAACACGTCTTAAGCGTATGCAGTAAAGCTACTAGTATTTTGTCTATATAAGTGTTATCAAGATCTTTAATTTCCATAATTAAATAACTGTATAGAATACAGCATTTATAATTTCGACTACATACGAGTTGTCGAAGTTTGAAAATTAAATTTGAATTTTAGAGTAAGCTCTAAGAATTTTTATTTTGTCTGTATGAATGTTAATAAATATCTTTTATGTTCGTATTGCCTTGCTTTTAACGGTCGATACGTTTCTCCGATGTACGTAGATTCGCAATCGGAGCAATCGATTTTATATACAACATTTCTCGTATCTCCCACAGCAGTAGGATCTTTGCCAAGTTTTATAAATTTGTTGAACTTATCAGTAACACTATTAATCAAACTCATGTCATTTCTTTTCAAAACCGACTTTAATTTTTCGTTAAACCCTTCATAGTAAGGGAACACCGCATATCCTTTTCTAGAGTTAGAATTATTGTTTTGTGAGTGTGCATTACTTTCAACTACCCCTTCTAACGAGGCCCTTGAAAGGCTCAGGTTGCGAGCAATCCGTTTTTACTAAATTTTTCTTTAAAATCTGGAGGATAGTCATTAGCTATGAGAATTTTTTTCGCTTTTTCGATATTTTCACAGTGAAACCGCGGATCGGACAACAATATCGCCCTATCAAATAAATTGTACATTATTGCTATCTTCTGGTTTTTTGGGTGGTGAGAGAAATAATTTATGTATCTAGATGACGCTGTATTTTTTTGAAACCAATTCGTAAAAATATGACCACTTGAATCATGAATAATAGAGATATCGAGAAAATTTATACTATTATTGACTTCAATTTCATGAGTAAATTGAAGGGAGTTATTATAGCTATTAAATATAGATAACACAAATTCAATCTTATCTCTATCCAAAACTAAAAGACAGTCATCCACGTATCTGTAAAAAAGTCGAACGCTAGATTTTGCAATGCCCAGACAATGATCCTCGAGATCCTCCAGAACCATATTCGCAAAAACAGGGCTCGAGCAGAATCCCATCGGAGCGCCTGAGACTTGTTTATAAAATTTGCCATCGAAAACAAGATACGTACAGTCGAGAAGAATTTTTATACCATCCATAAATTCGCTCTTCGACATACAATTCATACAGGAGAGCCATTTCCATCTCTTTTCAATCGACAGTATAATCGCATCTTTTGGCAAACTCGAAAACAACGAAACAACGTCGAAGGACACAAAACATTGCTGATCAGAAATATTTATATTAGTGAGGTTACTTTTTAATTGTGTACTATTTTTTATATGAGAAGCTGGTAAAGGAAAATGTTTAGTTAATAAGACGGATATGCATTTATCAAGAAAATAAGTGGGGCTATTAATTGCTGAAACTATAATTCTTACGGGATTGTTTGGTTTATGAATTTTTATTAGGCCATAAGCTTTCGGCAGCGATGTGTGCTCGATGCCCTTGGAAGAAAGACCTCTAAAAGCCTCGTCGCACTCTAGAACGCCCCGTGCACTCCAAAGGTCAATGAGTTTTTTTATCCGCTTTTTTATCCCTGCAGCAGGGTTAACTTTAACCAGTCTATAAAATCTCTCGTCGCTGAGGGCCTCATTAACCTTCGAGATATACACATTTCGATCCACCACTACCGTAGCATTGCCCTTGTCTGCTCTAGTGAAAAATAGATCGGGATTGTTTTTTAAATACTGTTTTGTACGTCTAATATTGTATGACATAATACGTTCATGATAAGGCACATGCGTCTTATTTTTAATCTGAGAATTTAATATGGAAATGACTCCATCTCGCAGTCCTCCGTCTATGTTTCGATTGAACGCATATACATTCTCCAGGCTTTTTAATATCTCAATAGCTTGCTTAAATTGAAAATCTGTATTAAAATTGAATTTATCTCCCATGGACATCACCTTCTTTACAAATTCCGGAAGCTGCGAATCAGTAAGATTCACAAGCCATTTTTCTCTCAATTTTAAAATCTCCGCATGGTTAAAATTATAGTCAAAACTGCCATTATTTTCCTTCGAACTACGAGGATTCGAAGTATTGCCATGCAAATTACAACTACAGGAGAAAAATATCCGATCTGTCGGTTTTGTATTCACGCTCTCATGGATATGACCTCCCGGTCCGTCCGCATGTATCGAAAATATCGAAAAAGCGGAAAAAAATTCTCATAGCTAATGACTATCCTCCAGATTTTATAGAAAAATTTAGTAAAAAACGGATTGCTCGCAACCTGAGCCTTTCAAGGGCCTAGTTAGAAGGGGTAGTTGAAAGTA